>JAPWLS010002403.1:0-118311 GCA_028551675.1 Tineola bisselliella | reverse complement strand
TTTAAAGTTCAACAACAAATTTTCCTAAGTAAACTTATACTTACGTCAATCGTCGATGCCTGGGGGGCTACTCAGGCGTGTCCGTAGTTTCGTGATACGGCCGTCACTTCTATAGTTTAAGTGAATTTTGACACATAATCCCGTAAAAAATCCTGTCAAATATCCGTAAAATAAGCATTGTGTGGCCTTTCCGTTGTGACATCGCTGTCAAATCCGTAATTTCGTGAATGATTACGTAATTGTCCCTGAGTAGGAAACGTCCGTATTTTCGTCCGAAGTGCGCCTGAGTAACCCCCCTGTAGCGTATAATATGCCTTCATCCTCTTCATAGGCATCATTCTCTGCAACTTATATATATATATATATGTATATATATATATATATATATATATATAATAGAATAACAGAGTCAACCCAGGTATAAAAATGCGCGCAAACAAAAGAAGGGTCCAAGCGGTTGCAGCTGTTGGTCAACTTGAAAGGTTGGACTCCGAGGCGCTCTAGGAAACTCGTTATAACTCCCGAAATATTTCGAATTTCTGTCTGAAATTTTCACAGTATATTCTCAAGACATTGCACTTTCAAATTAAGCAAAAAAAAAATTTTCGATTTTTTGAACTCAAGTTACCAGACCACCTTAAAGACAATTGAAAAAAGTATAATTATTATTATTAATATGATCAGTTAATGTATCTTCAAAGTTTAAACAAAATGGTATTTATATAGAGTAATTAGTTTGTAATAAATCGTATAACTTGTATTATATGTAAAACGCTAAGAAAACAGGGGTTTTAAAGCGATTGCGAGCCCACGCTTCTGTACCGACTCGGTCACGGCTGCTCTTAAATAAGTCTTTTTGATAATATAGTAAGTAGTACTTATCCATGATAATCATATAGTGATATAAAACTGTATACATAACACGTGTTTCTAAAAGATATTATTGTACTGTATTGAAAAATCGTGACAAAACCCCTTTCATTTGTATTGAATATCTAAAAATAAATATTATTATTCAAATTTATATGTTTCAGTTGAATATACTTGAGTGATTAATGAACACAAAGTCAACATTTTATTTACGTTTTTCCGACTTATTATTGCGTCCTTTTTTATTAATGGACCGTCTCATTGTAATGTAAATATTTGACTGTTACTTTAGCTCAAAGTAAAGTAAGCTATAAAAGTTTTTTTACATTAGCCCGGTGGACCAATCATTATAGAATAACAAATTTGTTTCTAGTATCTGCACTAGTATATTCAACTCGATGTATCTATAAAAGTGATATTTGCTATTTACATAACTCGCGATATGTTATGTTACTCGTTTCACCCTCTCGGGGCTATTAATACATATATTTGCTTACTTAAAATAAAAACTTGGGAGGGGGTAAGTATAAACTCTTGATATGTCCCACCCTCCTCGGAGAGATCATACATAATATTGGGGAATTCGTGGAAATTCAGCCGAAACAAATTTAATATACGGTAGTTCGAGTCCAGTAGGGTGTCCTGTGTAAATAGGTTATTTTGGGACGTTTGGATTCTTATCGTTTGTTTTGATTTATTCTCTTCTTGTCGCTCTTGTTAAAATGTATTTATTAGAGATGTGCCGATTATGACTTTGGCCGACTAGCCGATTAGTCGGTTGTAAATAAGCCGACTAGTCGGCCGACTAATCGGCCAAGCCGACTACGGTTTAGGGGATTCCCGTGACGCTTTGTTTATAGCTGATTCGGTGCAATTTCAGTCACTACTGACATGTGGACAAATATAAATAACAAAAAAGTTTTTTGAGTTTTACAGCTCACTAGTTGCACGATAGTTTCAAATATTATCACGCAGAATTGCAATATATGTCATTAAATATTATGTTGATTTGTTTTTTAATTAAGATACTAATTTTGTTTGATAAATGTCATCAATATATTTTCTTTACAAGGAAGTAACACATATATTTTATTGAGAAATAGACACAAAGTAAGAAGCCGGATAGTCGGCGCTTTTTACCGATTAGTCGCCGACTACGATAGTGGCCGGATAGTCGGCTTTACCGACTAGTGGCCGACTAGTTGGAACATCTCTAGTATTTATTAGTAACCTTTGTTTTATTTGGTGATAATTTACATTTGAAGCCTGAAAGGTTGTGTGTTTTATGATAAAATTTATATAAGCAACACGTCGTAAATAACAATAATATCAATGTCACCGGTTACATGCCAACATTTTTGGCTAACCTCCAAATCGCTCTCAATTCATTATAAAATTATATAGTACAAAAAAAATATTTTATTCATATAATTTTTGTGGAAAAATTATCATCAGTTTGTGTGTTGATGTTTCGCATGTGACGTTCACTCATTCAAGACAATGAATGGTTCGGTTCATTGTTCGTTGTGTAAAAAAAATTATTTAACATACCTTTGACATATATTTAGTTTTATGTTTTTCTGCTTGAAGATGACAAATTTTTAGTTTTGCTACATTATGATTTATGTGTGTACGTATCTTGAATATATTGATTAAGTATTGTCGTAGGTTATTTCTGGATGTGATTTCATTAATTAAATTTAAAAAAAAAATTTCGGTGTACACTTGCGCTATATATATATATATATATATATATATATATATATATATATACCGGTCGATCGCGACCATTAGTCCGCTCGATCGTGGAAAGGCAAAAAATATAAATAAATATACCAGACTAAAATTTATAATAATAAAAAATATTTTATGATTGTGAACTAAACACTATGCTGTGTTTCATTTAAGATTTCAAGAAGTATATAAGTGGTAGATCGCACAGGGTTTCGTTACTAAACAGTAGATCTTATGTCTAATCAAGTTGGCCACCCCTGATATATATTTTTAAATTATTTTAATCCCATGTTTAGTTTCGATAATCAAAAAATTCGTGTTTTATTTAATGCTACTTTGTATTGTTTTCTTTTTTAAATATATAATAAATTCGAAGCTTCAAAATATTGCTGAAACTACTACGTACTATTGATCTAAAAAATAAACTATTAATCAAGATAGGTTTGATAATAGGCCGCCTAAAGATATCGTTAAAGATGTATATAGTTAGATGAATATCTTACTGATAAAAAAGCTTGGACATAATCTATGGCATTTTATGTTTACCCTTAGGTATATAATATATAGGTGACATGAATATATAAATAGGATGACAATGCCCCTATACAGCAGCTATTCTTCTACATCATAGTAGATTTATTATATATTATTATGACATTAGTATGTAAGTGGACAATGCCAGTATACAGCAGCTAAATCAAATTAATAATTATCAAATTAATAATTATTAAATTAATAAATTTATTTCATTTATATTTGTATATGTATTGACGAGTAAAAGCGCTCTATTGGAGCCCATTTGCTAAAAGTAAATTAAAAAAAATGTTTTAAATTAATTTAATAATTAACTTATAGTCGAATTTAAAATTTTAAAAAAAATTATATTCCGAACTATTTTGTAATATAGGCTACTATGTTTTTTACTTAATATTGCCAAATTGTTATATATATACATATTTATTCTGTTTCTCTAACAGTTGAATTAAAAATAATGTAGTAGAATGTTTTTAACACGCTTTTATTAGCTTGGGTTATATGTATGTATGTATGTAACGGAATCTTTGAGCATAATTTTCACCACGTATTAAGGATCGATGACAATGCAATAATTTAATAACAGTTTCCCATTATCCTTATTAGGATCGCCAGGATTTATAAATTCTTTTATAGATCCTGTGTAATGGAGTAAAAGAGATAAAGCTAGCGCGCGTGTTTTTTTTAGTTTTTTAAACTATTTAATATTTTTTTGTTCACTTCACACGTAGTTGTAACATTTAGAATTAATGTCCCGAGTTTTGTTCTGATTTATTGTCACCCCACAAAAATTGTGCGAGTGTAAGATGAAAAACGCACGTTTGTGTCACGATGAACGTATCAATCACACGGGTGACTGTCTAACGAATGTTGCTGTCACTTTCGCTCCTAAAGCATTCTATATGTTTGCGTCTCGCTCGTTTTTATTAGGCGTCTAAGACAGATATTATATTGTATTGACGTTCTTATGATTTTTTTTTTGTATTTTCGCTTGAATATTTTTGTAAATGTTTAGTGTTAAGTGAGTTTATTCTTGTTGGGAATGTCTACAGACGTTTTTTTTATATAGGCAGTAGCCTTATGACCACATTTCCCATTTCCCACTTTCACATTTCCACACACACAAAGACGTTTTCGTTATCCTGGCTTGAAAAGTCGAATAGACGTGGACTAGTAATCGTTAATCTCATACAAAGCACTGACTTATTGTTTATATGTATGTAAATATTCATATATCTATACTAATATTATAAAGAGGAAAGATTTGTATGTTTGTAACGAATTAGCTCAGAAACTACTGGACCGATTTCAAAAATTCTTTCACCATTTGAATGCTACATTATCGCTGATCAATATAGGCTATATAAATTATAGGAAAAAAATAAGGATTCTTACTAAAACTACAATAACTCCAGAGACGTTGAAATATGAAACATCATTAAACTTCATAGTACTTTATATCTTCATTACCACACGAACGAAGTCGGGGGCAACAGCTAGTCTAATATAAAAAGTGTATGATAATATTTATTTTTCTTATGAAAATGGATACATCAACGAGCATTGAATTGAGTTTAGTGAAATTACAAATCTATATATATAAAAAACTCAAAGGTGACTGACTGACATAGTGATCTATCAACGCACAGCCCAAACCACTGGACGGATCGGGCTGAAATTTGGCATGCAGGTAGATGTTATGACGTAGGCATCCGCTAAGAAAGGATTTTGACCAATTCTACCCCCAAGGGGATAAAATAGGGGATGAAAGTTTGTATAAATCTTATTAGATTTTCGACTGATTGAACTGAAATTAAAAATTGACAGATATGTGGTTAATAACTGGAGCAAGTTTTCAATTATGACCCACGACAGGAATGGTGATAACTACTTAACACACGTTAAACAAAAGTAAAGCCACACAAACTAAACCTAATTAATAATAATACTTCTTAACGCGAGCGAAGCCGCTGGCAAAAGCTAGTCTATACTATTATATAAAGAGGAAACATTTGATTGTTTGTTTGTATGTATTGAATAGGCTCCGAAACTACTGGACCGATTTGAAAAATTCTTTTACCATTAGAATCGTAAAAAATCCCTGATGAACATAGGCTATAAAATATTTTCAATTGTTTTTTTTTAAGAAATATTACATTTTAAGTTCACACAATTCGATGTCTATGCCTAATTTTTCAATTGTTTTTAAAGATATATATCTTTTTTTTTTTCATTTTAAGACAAAGGTATTTCATTTTATTTTAAGATCACACAATTCGATGTCTATGCCTAATTTTGGCGGTAAATGTGCTGTCAGTTTTTCGATTGTTTTTTAAGATATATTTCATTTTAAGTTCAGACAATTCGATGTCTATGCCTAATTTTGGCGGTCAAACGTGTTGTTTGTTTTTTTTTTAAAGAAATATTACGTTTTATTTTAAGTTCACATTGTAATTCATATCTAATTCAATGAATATAAAAGCGAAAGTTCTCTCGAAATCCGCTTGACATACAAAGATGAAATTTGACAGGGAGATATTTTGTAGTTAGTTGTCGTCTGCAAAGAACGGATTTTGCAAAGGAGTTATTAAGGAGACATTAAGGAGTAAGGGCTCTCGCAGGTTTGTATAATTTTTTTGCTACAAACTAGAAATTTGACGGAGAGGCAGTTAGTAGATTTTGCAACAGAGGTGTGGAAGGCATTTTCTGTTGACTGAAATATGAAACATCATTAAACTTCATGGTACTCTATATCTTCATTATTACGCAGACGTAGTCGCGGGCAACTGCTAGTATTATATAAGTACGTAATATCGTGGCCTATTTCATATTTCACTATTGCATTCTGTAATTAAAATAAATCGCGTTTTATCTATTTTCAGTCTATCGGGCGTCAGAGTTCTTGGTATTGCTGTTTTGATCATTTCCGTGCGAAAATTATAGTTTCGAGTTTAATGTTAGTTAGTAATACGTTGATTTCGATTTTGTGTTCAGTTTAATAAAGGTATAGAGCAGGTACAGCCAGTGAGAAAATACTATATTATACTATATACATATTATAGGACATATGCATGTATTTTATATACATATATGTTATTAATTTGATATTTATTGTAACCAAATGTGCAATCTGATTTATAAATTGTTATTTTTTTTTCTAAGGCTATGATTGAGGAGTTTCTTGTGGTAATCTTCTCGCCATACGCCTTTAGTGCCTATGCTATTAAACTATTTTCATTTAATTTCATTTCATATAACCCACCATACGGGGCAAGCAGTCGGATTAACGATTATATTTTTTATTTATTTTATTAACCTACCAAATGAGGTATTTTAATATAAAATTTTTTCAACTTTTTTGTTATTAGTTACGTTTTTAGCAGTAAATAATTAACGTAAAGGCTAAACTAAATTGATAAACATCGGTAAATATACAAGAAATAAAATAGTAGCTGCGGTTTATATAAGCATAAGTATTCCTACAAAAAGTTTATCCCAAAGCATTAATCGATTCGGTTTATATAAACTTCTGAGAAGTTCTGCACATTGGCGGCGCACCAAAGTGACACAATTCCGGCTTACAAAATCCCCAACGAAAAGTTTCACTCTGAGCTATACTATTTAACGCATCTATTTAAACTCTTATACTTAAAGTAATAAGGCGTATAATCGCGGGCTATGACTATCGAAGTAGTTATTTGGAACTGTATAAAATAAGGCAATCGTATTCGAAACTCCTCGAGCTAATTTCCGAACGCCACTTTGTTCTTTATTCAATTTCCTATAGAGTTTCTTCGGATCGTTCGATTTTCGAAATTTTCCCGCGTTCCGTTTTGGTAAGCAATTGTTATTATTTATTGCTTTGTTTTTTGTTTTTTTTTAATCCACTTAATTATAAATTTTGATTGCTAAATAATTAAGCATTTTTCTTAATATTAATGTAATTTGTTACACTATTTGTCAATGCATTTCGTCAAATTCAATCAGACGTTAAAGCCGCGAGCTAAATCTATGTAATCCTAAATTATCGGCCATTTCGCTCTCTCGCTATCCATCCCACGATGGTATCATTCGACATTCGAGATTGTAATTTATTTTGCCCTAATTGCGTGATTCGAGTTAATCCACAACTGGAATTTAATTTGGCTCGGCTATTTTTCTTTCGATTGTGCTATTTTTGTTTCTAATTTTTGTTATACCTAAATGAATATATATTTTTTGGATTATTATATTTTATTAGTCGCGTACAATATGTATTTATATTTTTTATTACATATATCTTAATGAATATTATTATTAATTATTTATTGATTGATAATTAAATACTTTATATAATCATATCGCGGAGTCCTATTAAAATCGTTGGATCTACAAAATCGCAATTTAATATTTAGAGCGTTTTAAAATTGTTATTGTGCATAGTCATAGTGAAAAATCATTGAGAATTTTTTTTTAATGAAATGAAAAATTATATTTGGTGTAATATATGCCCATCACTAGTAATAATATTTGGTGGAGGGTACATAAATAAAGTTCAGTTTTGTCTCGGACTTCGGCGTCGTTGTTTCGCTCCTCACAAACATCACATTTGGTTGCCTGGAAGAGATCGCTTCTCCTTACTTAGGCCGCCATCTCCTTACTCACTTACTCTTATCTTTTCTTTCTCTATTATTAAGTAATAAATAAATATATATATTTTGAAGCTTTTTCAACAACAGAAAAAATGCTAAAATGTTAGTTCCGACTATGCTAATAGGACAGAGCAATATAATAAACTCCGATATATATATATTTATATTATTTATGAGTTATTTATTAAATTCTGTGTTGCATTTTGTTATGAACGACTTTCATGTTCGTAATTATTAATGGCCACTGGACATTCCTCGATGTGTCGTTAGATAGATGTTTTATGTTTGTGTGTCTATGTTAAAATAGACTCGATTATAATGCATACAATTATTATATGTGCTAATAGTGTTGCACTGTACGTAGTCTGGGGGGTTACTCAGGCATATCCGTCACCTCTGTAGCTTACGTGAATTTTCACACATAGGCCCGTAAAACGTCCGTAAAATAAGCCCTGAGTAGCTCCGTTATGAAGTCGCTGACAAATCCGTAATTTCGTGAATGATCATGGGCCCGTGAGTGTTCCTGAGTAGGAAACGTCGGTATTTTCGTTCGAAGTTCGTGCGCCTGAATAGCCCCTTGTCTATTTTTTCCTAAATGTGCTAGTCGCTATCGATTTCAGTTTAGTTAATCTGTGATAATTATTCATAGATGTTTGTTACAAGCTGAACTATAGTATATGATCTTTGAAAAAGTATACTATGTTGTAAGGTTGGGTGACGTCACATAAACGCGCGCATATAAATTTAGTATATAAACATTAATAAAATTATAGAATGTCTAATGTCGTCGCATTTTATGACAAAAGACATATTCACGTCGTAACATCAAACGGCCGCCGCAATATTATTATATACGAATTATTATTAAACGTTACTTCTGTGATAGATATTAGTTGCAATATACATATGTATTTTAACGTTTTTTGAAGTAAAATAACATATATGATTTTCGATGGTCGTACACTAGGCAATGCCTGTCACGTGGGACTTATCACTTACTATCTTTTCACAAACTAACTTTTCTTCTTTCTCCCCTCTTCCTTACATCTATTTGGTTCTTGTTTTTTATTTTTATGTATTTTTGTAATTGTATTAGGAGTGTAGTATCTATCCCTTTATCACCTTGAGCATGCCGTCCTATCCTATAATTAAAATTTCATTTAGTTTATATAATAGTAGTCCTTTTTATAATATGTAGTTTTAATGTAATTTTGTAGGTAGGCTTTATAAATAAATAAATAAACTATATTACAAAATTTTTAAATTAACTTTATATAAAGTTTAATAAACCGTCTCCAGTCGAACATCTTGCTTGATTCGTTCTTAGGGTCTGATACAGCATCAGGGTCTCATGGACTGCTTTATGTTTTGATAACTCCAGGCTAGAAGAAGCCCAGCAACTTTTGCTTTCTCTTCTCTGGTTGGCGCGTTAGTTATGTCTGTAACTTTTGCCAATTTATTATATAAAATTATTATAATATATAAATATTTATTTAGCATTGGTTTGATTTATTTAATATAGACACTATTACAAATTAAACGTGATAATAATAATAATAAATGTAATATATAAAAAAAACCTAAATTCAACACACGGAGTAAAAATCCTGGGAGCTAGAACTAGCTATGGAAAAAGAAGTGTTATGGTGGAAGGAGCGCAGGTCTATAATGAATTGCCGATTATTATAACTAATAATAAAAATATTATCAAATTTAAATATGAATTAAAAAAGCATATAATGGGTTTGAGTGCCTTGTGATGATGTTGTCAATATTCTAGTATAATAAGATATATTTAGTATATGTACGTTATTATATATAATATAATAAGATATATTTAGTCTATGTACGTTATGTTTATTTACAGTTTTTTTAAATCACAATTAAGTAAATTTCTGTAATTCTGTAATTCTTCGAGGAAATAAATGTCTTAAACCTTAAACCTAAATATAGTAATTTATTTTTTTCATATAAATTAACATATTTTGAATTATATTTTTTTATATGCCAATGTCGATCAGCGTTTTGTTGCAATAAACTTGCAAGGAATAGGTGCATGCGGTATAATAAAATTTCACATATGCATGTTATCGATTCCCACGCTATTCTCCCACAGGGATAAGCAGAGCGAAATGCATGCGTTTAGAAACGGTGTCGCGCACCTCTTTGCTAATAATAAAATTAATACCAACCAAGAATGCTGTTCATTTCGAATGTATTCATTTTCACCTGACTCTGTTGGCGGTCGCCCAATTATATTATTCCTGCTTATTAAAGTAAATATACGTTTATATGTGTTGTATATTACTAAGAGTATACTGCTAAATTTAATTTTTATTTGCCATAAATATGATTAGTATATTTAAACTTACAAAATGTCATTCATGAATTCACCAATTGAATAGTAGGACTTGTTCATTAAAATACGTTCAGATACGATATCTATATATATAAAACTCAAAGGTGACTGACTGACTGACTGACTTAGTGATCTATCAACGCACAGCCCAAACTACTGGACGGATTGGGCTGAAATTTGGCATGCAGGTAGATGTTATGACGTAGGCATCCGCTAAGAAAGGATTTTGATCAATTCCACCCCTAAGGGGATAAAATAGGGGATGAAAGTTTGTATAAATCTTATTAGATTTTCGACTAACTGAAACTAAAGATTGGAGCTACTATGATAAAGACGTTTTTACACACGCTAAACAAAAATAAAGCCGCAAAAACTATACCTAATTAATAATAATACTTCTGAGCGAAGCCGCGGGCAACAGCTAGTATAAATATATAATACTATTTTTGACCCGCGGCTTCGCTCGCATTTAAGTCATTAACACTAGATTTACCAGCTTAAATATACCTATTTCTACCAAAACCAAAAAAGTATATATTTGTTACAAATATACATAAAATAATATAAAATTCATAAACCTAATTCTTCTGTTATAAATTAAAGAAGATTAGAAGAATTAAAGAAAATGTTACACGTAGTAGAAATTTTAATTTGAACTTGCAAGACCAGTAATTTTGACTGGTATGGTAAATCGAGTGTTAAATAAGTATCAGAGATCATTTCAATAGAAATGAATCAATATAATTCCAAACAGCTGAAACTATAGTCAGTTGGAAACTATAGTAAAAAAAAATAATTATAAAAAGTATCCTACGTTACTTCTAGTACGTGCAAAAATATGTGTACAAAGTTTCATGATGATCGGTTAAGTAGTTGTTGCGTGAAAACGTAACAAACAAACTCACATTCACATTTATAATATTAGTAGGGATTCAAAAAGACGGCGAACAAATCGTATTGGTTTTAAAACAAAATCGTCGCTGTGACGATTAGCCTTCGTCGCATCCGGATTGTCATTAAACCGCGTTAATTTAGTCTTGTTAACGTTAAGCTACTCGCTTTTTATGGTATTTCCTTTGACGTCGATGTCTTCGCGGTCAAATATTCAGTTCAAGAAGCCGTCTTTAAAAAGTTCGTTAGATTAAACTTGTTTCTTTGTTTTGAATATTATTGTAAATGAAATATGTTGCGTAGAATAACACAATATACAGAATTCTTCCGCTTTCCTTGCTCAACATGGCTCATTAGAACCGGCCCGTGGGAAGTGCCCGAGCGTGCTATGTGAATTAGTGTTGTACGAGTATCGATGTCGATGTTCACTTGTTCGTTTGTTAGTCATTTACCGAGTGTCGATATTCGGGATTAATTTGAAAGTAGTTAGGCGTATACGTATTCCTCGAGTCTCATTCATATAGGCAATAGTAACTTATAGCACTCAATTAGTGTTATTCTTGTAATACGTAATGGATTTTAATTAATAGAGTAAGCAATTAATTTTCTCTATTAATTAAGTACAGCCTTGAGGAAATACCTGAATGGTCCGCTCTCACGCGAAATTTAATATTAATCTACTGTCCCAATGGATATTGCGACAGTAGAAATAAAATAGGGATACTTTGAATGAAATTGATATGTTGTAATATAGGAAAAGCATTTAGAAATGTTAAATTTTTGATGTGAAACATCTATTGGAGCGGGTATAAACCGGATCGTTGGCGTGGCTACGCTTGCCGTGGCGACGGGTTTATTTTATCGAGTTATTTCTGAAATCTATATCATTTAAGAAGTTTTCGAATTTTTAATTTTTGTATTTAATATAAATAAATGTTTCTTAAATAAATAGTCATCATTTTCTGTAAAAAAAAAATCATAGTATTTAATTTTTTCATTAAGCAATAATTAGTTCCTGTTGTAATCTTGTCTTTTACGCATATGACTTGAATAAACTCGATGTTTCACATCTGCCAGGCGTCCCGAGACGGCTCACATTTTTTTAATGAATTTCTTTTGTTTTGAAAATCAATAGGTAATGTATTTTAAATGAATTTTTCTGTTCTAAATTTAAAGTAATTATTTCTATGATTTCATAGTATTCGTGTCCAATATAAGAAGTTTTATCGTTAAGTTTATAATTGTTGCAACGTGCATCACTATTAGTTACCACTAGGGATGGACTGACGATACGTACTATAGTGAAACAGGAGACATGCGATCGTTCATTTTTAAAGTTGGTATTATTTTTTGTATTATTAGTTCACAATTTTAATGGAGGAGAGAGTGTGGGCGGTAACTGGCAACACCGAAATTAATAAATAAAATTGATGTCTGTATCAATTTTATTCAATTAATTAATGAAATAATAACCAATGATACTGTTTTTGTATATATATTTTACAAATAAGAAACTATTATAGTTTTAAATTTCCAAATCTATAGTGCATATGCCTGGTCGTTACGAAAATTTTATTATTATGTTATGTACAGGCTATGATTGACGAGTTTCTTGTGGTATTCTTCTCGTGATACGCCTTTCCGAAGTCACGGTAGAGTCTAACGATAAGCAAGTGCACGCTTTTTGTGCCTATGCTAATAAACGATTTTCATTTTCACTGCTTTTTACACAACACTTGAAACGCTGTGTTTAAAATTATAAATACTATTATATTAATTATGAAGGTTAACCGACAAAATGCTTTACATAGCATCAATCACTGTTCTAACAAAATATAATTTAAGTGGAGCAAAATTAAAATGACAAAGCAAAGCCTCTTTGGAAATGTCAGCTCGAAACAACGATGTCACGTCAAATCGCTTACATCAGAACTGTAACGGTTCTGCCGTGGATTCCTTTGGCTTGAGTTCTCGCTCTGACTCGCTTATGCCGTCTACAGAGTCATTTTGAACTAATGACTTCGGCTCAGTCATCATGACTTACTTGCTGTACTGTGACTATGATTTCTGATTTCGTTTTTGGGATATTACTCGTAGTTTATCATGTACAAAAGACAATCATCAAATGGGTAACTTAATTGTTATCGTGTCGCCTGCGTTCATTTGTTGAAATTGAGGCATGTGTGAAAGGGGTGCAGATATCTCCTTCTATTCTATCGCTTCGTATACCTACAAAAACTGTATCCATTTGAAGATCGCCGTATGTACATGTGTTCTCATAATCGTTGAAAATATATTACAAATAATACCAGCTTTAATATCAATTTAATGTCGTCATTAATGAAATTGTTCTTGTCTGTCAAAATTGTTTTAGTTCAGCCCTTTCCTTTGAACATAACTATCACTTCGCAAACGGTGTTTCCCCGCCGCCATGACACGTGGTTTTAATTGTGCCGGCGCCCTTTGATTGATGGCCTACGGCTTTGTCTTGTGGAAGTTGACGGGGCCGATATAAATTGTCTTCGTGTGTACATAAAACAAGTAACGATCTTTTCTGTGTTTATGTATGTCAATAGATTGTGTATACAACTTAATTACGTGTGTTTTATTAATTAAATTACCTATAAAATTAAAATGTATTTGTTTTGGGCATTGTCCTGATAATACTATAGCGTATCTTACTTTGTAACAAAGTATCTATATAAATTTAAAGTACATGGTCACCCTAAAAAACTGCGTACGCGCATGTTGCGTGACCGTTAGATCTCGCATCAGTTTGTTTACGCTTTCAGCCTCTTGTGATGATGCGGTTGATAATTTGGAAGTTATATTGCTGCTTCGTTTCTGTGGTTTAATAATATATATAAGAATTATTATTAAAAGAAAAAAACTCACGTCAATATTTGCAATCGGTATTTTAAATTCTGTTTATTGCTTTAATTTATAAAAATCATTTATCGTAGAGTTATTTGGAAGGAAATGAAACCGTGGCGTAATTGAAATTTGTATTCGATAGTCGGGTTATTGTCGGGGGCAATCGCTACACTAGTCGACAAGAAACGCTTCAATTAACTTTTTCTTAACCCTCCCTTCCCGCCTCTCTTCTGAACTGTGTAGCAAGAAATTCCAATCTCTGACTGTTCTGTTCGAATATGTCTTTAGTAAGATTTGGTGGACGTAATATTGGCGGGTATGATTGTTTTATTATCAATTATACGAGTTTAAATCACTGGATTTATACGAAAGATTAAACGACTTTCTTTTGTAGGGAAACATTTTTTCTACATAAGATTTATTTATTAGATATTCTAGTTAACACTAATTGGTCCCGCTAACGTAACTGTCATGAGATTTTGTTCTCGATCTTCCCTTTTCATCGATTCGATATGCTTGCTGGCTTGGTCTTATTTTATTAGACGATTTATTCGATTTAAATTGTATTGGCTATCGACGTTTATCTATGTACTAGCAGTACATTCGCTACCTTAGTGTCGGAATAAATTAATTTCGGTGAGGAATATTCCAATTTAAAATTATCGCATATGTTTTTGAATTTATTTTCATACTATGCTTTCATTTCTATTATTCGGTTACAATCGAATTAATCGAGTTCTATACAGCACTACGTATTATGCACAACACTAAATCTAGTGATCACGCGATAGCTGTCAGAATATTCGAGTTGGGTTAGTAGGAAGTAGTCGGTTTTGAATTATATTCTGAAATTGCTGTTTCTTTAAATGTTGACACTTAATAATATTCGTTATTGTCCATAAGTGTAAGTGATGATAAATTATTATATCGCTGTGTCCTATTAAAATGGTTTTACAGGAGAGCGATTTAAAGTTGTTATTGTGCATAGTTTGTGTTGGTTCTTCATTTCGTATTGAGTTTCACAGAAACCATTGATTATTAAATTTTGAAGATATTTTGCTATAATCATTGTTATTAAATAAAATAAATAAAAATAAAATAGTTTATTTTGCGAAAAAATTTGTTACTTAAAGATAGCAAGGGCCCCCGTACTAGGTTCGAAAACCTGTGCTACGGGGTACCTCGGTTACCGAACTAGTTGTATGAGATAGTTAGAAAGAGAATATATAAACAAAACTGTTAGAATATATACAATCATCAGAACATATCCAAAATCTAACACGAATCAAATTCGATCTCAAAATTCCCTATAAACTGCTCAGTCTGATCGTAAGACCATTTAGAAAGATGATCATACAACCTTGTCTTAGGACATACAATTTTGTCTTAACATTTAGTGTTGTCTTAACATTCTATATATTATACAATTTATTGTTATTATGCAGATACGAAAGGGTCAGTTGTCTGTTACATTATCATGAAGGGGGCAACAGTTGTCTATGTTTTTTTTCCTTTGCAAATTCCCAAAATGAAAATATACAATGCTGAGGGACTGTTAACAACGTCGTAAAAGGTCAGACGGGGAGGGCTGCGCTCTTGACATTTAGCAGTTACTTTTGTTTCTCTTTTATTATTCTACTGTTTTTTTTTGTAACAAATTGAGATATCTCTTTGTTCATATTTATATCAGTGTACGGTAAATTTTTGAAGTCATTATAACTATTTTTGACATCGATACAGATGCCATTTATAAAAGGAATCCTAGGTCGAAGCAAAATGCTACTTTGTAATACAAGCGTAACACATGCTAGCAATAATATAACAGGTGGAATTTTAATTGATTCCGTATAAATATTTATGTGATCATGCCAGCATGTTGTTCGTATAGGAAGAACGAAGCTGATGTCTTTTATTGCATATTATCCGGCGCGAAGGACCAACACTTAGTGACAATAATTAAACTTGCGTTTAATTTGATTATGAATGTGCATTGTTCAGTTTGATACCTTCCTTAATATATTCGGCTACTTCCAAGCTGATCCCAAAATGCTACACCAAAAACGGCATTCTGGGTTAACATCTGCTTGTCTACCAGTCTTAATTATTTTATTTTCTTTTGTTGAGCCAATTGACTCATATATGCGCAAGAGCATATCACTAGTAACACGATCTGTGAAGTTTTATCGATCGTCACAAGAATTTTGGCGGGAATGCAAGTCAATTTGGTTATACCGATCGATGTTAACATTGGTGTTGGCGTTTTATGGCTTATTGGACATTTGGTATTTTGTAACTAGTTTGTTATTTTAATTGGTGTTTTATGGAGTCTAAAATTGCATACCTATTATATTTATATTCCTTTTATTGCAAATAATAATATGTAATAATAATATAACTTTTCTTGTTTCAGGTATGTTTTATTCACAACATAAATAAAAAAACTAGTAAGTAAACAGAAATTTTAATAGAAAATCCGAGTTTTAAAAATTGAATAAAAATATTGGACGTATAAACGAAATGGTGTTATGATGTATGCAGCACGTACGTGGCTCTAACATTGGCCGGACAAAGTTTTATTGATTTTGCTAGTCACCCCGGGCCGCTGGGAACTCGGCGTATATCATTTTTACGATCCCAAAGGGGACAGGGTAATGTCGTCTTGTCCATGCGTCTCTTAAAACTTTCCTTTGTGTATTTATACCAGGCTTTTCATATTTAATAAATTAGTTTCAATAATTATCTAGTACTCTAGTTTAAGAATTTTTTTTTGCTGGGATATCAACGGTCTTGAATATTTGTTATTCGTGTACTGAATACATCTATCCCTTTGCCTTGTATAAAACAGCAGCATGGTTTAATTTGAATTTCGAATTGTCAATAGAGCGCGGGAATAATCTATTTTTTTTTTATTTGTGTCCGGATTGAAGGTAATTAATTAGTGCCACTCTTAATTCTCTCATTTAATTAAATGATAATGTGGTTTCTCTTTAATTAGTTCATTTTGTACTAAATTTGTTTTATTTGTTATAATTTGCTTAAATATTACCAATTTTATATGAACGTGTGGGTGGTTATACAGGCAATTGTTTTTAATTCAAAAACCTGAGGTTTTTATATTATCTGTCGGGATTATTTATGACATGATTTCTTTATCAATTTCGATATATTTTTTAGTTCGTTCCTCCGTGCAAGTGTGCGCTGTATGTACGCGATGTAATCCATCGGGATTTGGGTTCCGAGACAGTTTTTACGATGAAATGTTTACTGTCAAAATAGAATGTCCGAGACGTTGCGATTTCTGATTTTATTGCTGGCAGATCTTGTTTGAAATATGTATCGTATTTAATGGCAATTTTGACGGCGGGAGATGACGCAATAGTCTGTTTTATTCGGTGGGTAATTAGAAAATTAATCATATAGTTAGTACTTAAAAATTTGGTACCCAAGCGTAGCAGCAAGGCATCAAGTAATTAAACCATATAATTGAGTCAGCTCCGTTATACGTCCACGTGACACAATCGAAGTGATATAGTGGTCTCGTAACGTCCGGTTCCTGTCCGCCCTTGTCCGCGACCGGTGTATTGCGGTTTGTAGTGTCCGGGCGTGGAGCATCCCTTTCGGTTTTGGGGCTGTCCCACTACTAACCGCCTGTTAGAGTAAGTGAATTTGTTGAGACAGTTGTCGAGTCTGTTTTTTATTAAGGAGCTTGACTTTAAGCCGTATTAAATGGATGTTGTAGTTCTAACTCTCAGATTGCAATTTTTAACTATTATTTGAAGTAATTAGGAAGCAACGCTGAAAAATTGTATAAGTCATTTTTAAAAGTATATTTTATAATTTCCAAAAGAAAGAGATAGTAACATGGGGATGGGTGAAGTGGGGAGAAGGATGCAATAGTCATTCGGAATAAAGACAAAAGATCGCTATGATGTAGTAGTTAGTGCTTTAGTCGAATCAAATATATAATAATGTTTATTCTTATTATTCTTGTTAACAAAATTTTAAAAGTCATACAGACATCGTGTTACGTTCATTTAGATAACGTTATGGCATTGCAATTGTGGCATATCCCACTTTGTGTGTTGAATAATTGCGTTTTAGCATTATAGAACTAGCACAGTGGTGATGTTTGCACAATGGGCTCGTTCTCTCACGGTAGACAAAATGGCGGACACGGTGTTTATTGTCGTTCTAAATGCAGGTAGTGTTATATGACAATGGATACATTCACTGTAGATACGAGACTGATTATAGTTATATATTGTTTTGAATTTGAAGGCGATTATTTGAAAGTTCTGTTTTTGTATTAATTTCTTTGGTAAAGACTGACTAAAGGAAATTATTTTGCTTATAATTCCCACCAACATGCAATAACTTGTCTCGATGCGTTTCGCCACTTCACGTGGCATCATCAGGATACGTGTGGTCGCTTCTTTGAGTCGTCGAAGCGCAGCCGAAGCGACCACACGTATCCTGATGATGCCACGTGAAGTGACGAAACGCGTCGAGACAAGTTATTGCATGTTGGTGGAGGTTATTTTCCTTCATCGACCTAATGTAGTGGGAATTATAAGCAAAATAATTTCCTTTAATATGGATTTCCGCAAAGTAACGCCTGAAACAATTAGTTATATTAATACTGACTAATGTTTTTAATAGTACATTAATACCCGTGGCATAATTGGGAGAAGTATTACTACTACTTTGACTATACGTACTTAGGTCATCAAGCCGGTATAGTGGATATGACTGTTGTCTATACATATTTTTCTAAGATAGCAATATTAATTTAAAGTTGAGACGCTGTTGTCCCATCTATAAATAACATAATCTATGTTAATCTGGACATGGTAGGTATAATGCTGTGATTATCAGATCTCCGTGTCAAGGTTAATCTATTGTTCATGAGACAAGGACGCAGTTAAAATGGTGCCTCTGTTATTGTTACGATTATAGTCATCAGTTAACACAATTAGTATTTATGCATAATTGATTCGATGGAAAAATATATGTACAATGATAACTCGGCTTCTGTGTCTAAACTAGTGATCCTCATGTGTCACGAAATTCTAAAAGTGTGCCGCCAAATATTAGATACTAGCTGTTGCCAGCGACTTTGTTCGCGTAGTAATGAAGATATAAAGTACTATGAAGTTTAAATTTTAACATGAAAAAGTAGTTATTGTGACATAACTGTAATAGTTAGACATATGGTGTTGGTGACTTTTTTGTAGATATTGATGTCCTCTATAAAACTGTAGTACATCACTTTGCTCTATTGTCAATAATTTCCGCAGCGTACGCAATATAATGTTTTTTTTTCACACTTTGGGTTACATTATTGAAGTTTTCATACGGATCCTTAACGTTTTTGAAAATATTCTATAGCCTATGTTTATCAGGGATAATGTAGGATTCTAATGGTAAAAGAATTTTTCAAATCGGTTCAGTAATTTCATAAGAATCAAATGTTTCCTCTTTATTATATTAGTATAGATATACTAATAAGTTTAGATAATGTCAATATAATTTTGAAATCGTTAAAAGTGTGTTGTAACAAAAAAAAAGGTTGGGAATCACTGATCTACAATACAAAGATAGAATGCCCAGTGTGGTTTGTAGGATTGTGAAGTAGTAAATACAGTGTAAACTCCTTTTAACGTCAAACTCGCTATAACGAAATTATGTTCATACACGTACGCATTGTTATGTGCCTGGCTTGATATGCATGTATACCTATTTTTTGTATAAATTAACAATAGAAGAAAATAAACGGTTACATTAAACATACAAAGTAAATACAGTAATGCCCCGCTTTACGCGAGGGATACGTTCCGGAAAAAATCGCGTTAACTGAAATTCCCGCGACCATAGAGTAGTTGATGACTACATTATGTTTATACGCACTCTTTCACGTAATGCGGGGCAATTGAGCGCGAAATTTGAATAGTGAAACCGCGCATAACGGGGTCGCGTAAAGCGGGGTATTACTGTAGCTATATTTTTAAAATTGTACGGTTAAATAGCAGAAAATAGTTTAGCTAAAGCGAACACCGTTAAAGAAACCGAATTGTTTAGAGTTTAAAGCATGCAAATTATTAATCCACAATCACTTGAACGTAATTGGAGCGAGTGATCTTCTGTGAAAAATAACAAACTTATAATGTATACATTAATAGTAATCATCTTCTAAATCACCTTTTAAATTATTGACTTCTATTGTCGTGTTTTGAATAACCGGCCCTTAGCGAATTAAAAATAATTAGCGTCTATTCATACTCATATTTAGTCAACAAGCTACAAGTAGCAATATGTACAGGGTGATCCAATTGAACGTTTCGAATGTAAATTATAAACAATTGAATACGTCCTCGGCTCTAAGCGTTCGATAGAATCACCCGGTTGAGAAAATCTATCGCTTAGTTTTCGAGGTTTTCGATACACAAATAACTTAATAGTTAAATTGTTGCAATACAACAATAAGTTCCTGATGACTTATCCGTTACGGAAGAGGCTTTTAGGCAATGAATAGTGAAATAACGGTGTGCAACCGGACGGAATTAGCGGCAGCTGTATAAAAAACATGTCAACCGAGAAGGGAAATAATCCGAAATAAAAAATTCAAAGCGACATTGTACAACGGTATAAGCTGTATAGGTTCGGTGTCCGTGACGTGACAAGTGAGAACTGCGATGTGTGAACGGGATGAGGCGATGTTGAATTTATGAAGTGGTAGATTGGTACGACTGTGTAAAATAGTACTTTTGTCCCCTTTTTGTTTGACTTACTTTCATCTTTGTTGGTCGCATTACCCTTATGTCTTATATCTTCTCGTCATACGCCTTTCCGAAGCCATGCTAGAGTCTGAATTAATGCCTATGCTAATAAACCATTTTCATTTCATTCATTTCACCGTGATGAACTAACACCAAAACGATTGGAGCTATGAATTAAATGAGTAAAAGAGACAAATAGTGATTTGCTAACCCGTCTTCTTGGACAGAGTTTAGAATGTACAATAGCTAAAATAAAAAAAATTGCAGAAATGAAAATGGAAAATGAAGATTTCAATATAAATGTGAATAATAATTTGAGTGGAGTAATTAAGGGAAGGGTAAAAATTCTACCTTTCTGGCTGGAATTTAAATCAATTTCGTGAAAGGACATTTCTCAATTATATTGGACGGAGTAAATTATATGAATCAGTGCGAAATAAGATTCTCACTGGAAAATATATTTTGAGCAACATTTTAGTTTAGTTGTATGGTGTTAGCTGTCCAATAATTTGCCTGCTTAATCTTTAAATATTTACATTTCCATAATTCCAATTCCAATTGACATATGTTGTGTCAGGTGAGCTCATTGCCTCCCCAACTACCGCATCCATTTATTGCTCACGTTTGTCTAAAAATGGCCTGACGGTGACCGGTGGAATATTTATTTGCATTCATCGGAGCGCGTCGGTCGGAAGCGGGTGGGCTCGAAACTGCCGACTTCCGGACGGGTTTGGATATGGGTTAGGCGAGGTTTATTGCTGTCTACTGATAGATAGGGCTTGATACCTTTGCACCTTTATTAGGTAATCTTCGTTCTAAAACGTTAACGTACTGTCAACTTGGATGTTACTGGACTGTACTATAGATTAAAATTGGAGTGTGTGGTCACTATAAAAAATAGAGTCGAGTTAATGCTATAAGAAGGGAAACACGATGTCAAAGAGAAACGACGGTGTATTTAGGTTATATTATAACTTAAGCTAACTTGGCTAACTACTTAACATTGTAAACAATGTTGCGACAAGACACGGCGGTTAGTGTGCTGTGTATAATCTCGCTGCACGATATATACAAGTAGGTGTAATGCCGGTGGCCGCCTGTTGCGCAAGAAAACCCATCCAGAAAGCAAATTAATATTGCTTAGTGATGCTCTTTGTTATGTGTCGATATCTGTTTCGTCGAATGCTAATTATGTAGTTGATTTTAATTTAACGTAATTTATTCTATTAAAAATCATATAATAGTAAAAGATACAACTGCGTAAAAGGAAAATGTAGGGTTCATATATCTTTTTCATAAAAAAATTGATCCTAAAAATTGTCTTGTTTATAGAATATAGAATAATTATTAGTAAACGGCTAAGAGTGAAAATGAAAATATCGATATAAAAATTATCGATACTATGTGTAACAACACTAGCGTTAATATTTGAGGCCGTAATATCGCGACATGACGGAGTGCGAGCATGACTCATGGATGTACATACGCGAGAATTAGATCACTCTATGAATACATCCAAATGTAACTACGGTTTTGGTCATTAGCTCAGTCGCGTTGTGTACACTCGTGTGCGAATATATGTATGTAGCCGTTTGGTTAGTTACAAGTTTTTGAGACTTGTTCGTATTGGGGGTATGTTAACGCATTACTTCCCAAGCGTCGAAAACATTGGATTTTTATGATGAAATTTTTAAATTAAGTTTCATAATACGTTAAGAAAAAGTAATGACAAAAAAAAATTTGTTTTTAAGTCTAAGAATCATGTACTTTGAAGTTGGTTACTGTTTTCTATTACGGTATATAAAATCGGAACATAATGGAGGCAACAAAAATTATCAATTTGAGAAAAATTACATTAAAATTACGTTAATATATATATATATTCAGCGGAAAAAAATATTTCATCAGAAAAATAGTATAAAAATACTAATTTCATCAGAAACAATAAAAAATAAAACTCTTAATGGGTTAAAAAAATAATTGAATATAGTGTCTTAAAAATAGGACAGTGGGGGAAGTAATGGGTTAATTTGAAAGACTGGACCGAGTTCCATGTGAGACTCGCACCTAAAAAATCTGGACCAATTTGACTTTGGTGTAAAATATATTGGTACTACATAAGTGATATATTTATGTAGTTGACTGTACTGTGTACACTGCTTTGTTATTATACCTTCAATGTAGAACTGATAAATTGTGTTCTTCACGGCTCAGAAATCTAGTAATCACTTTTTAATATGGACGAGGGTCTGCGTATTTGTTTTTTTTAAATATATAAATTGTGCATGCAACTTTGAAATGATGGCGGTAATTTTGAAATTTCAAAATTCCATATTTGTTCTTGGGTGTTTTGTTTGTTTGAAGAAGTGTTTGGATGCAGTTGTCTTCGTTATGTGGCGGTTTCATGAGTCTAGTTGACAATGCAGACTGCCACGTACTAAAAATGAAATGTAATGAAAATAGTTTATTAGCATAGGCACTAAAAGCGTTAGACTCTACAATGACTTCGGAAAGGAGTATGACGAGAAGAAGACCATAAGAAACTCGTCAATCATAGCCTGTGGGATAACATATATTAATAAGGTTAGGATAAATATATAATTTCTCAAAGATAGTTATTTTTTAGTATATTTAGTATGTTAATAAATACCTTTTTTTTTTGTCAAAAGTAACTTCAAAATCCCTACTAATATTATAAATGTGAATGTGAGTTTCTTTGTTACGTTTTCACGCAACAACCACTTAACCGATCATCATGAAACTTTGTACACGTATTTTTGGAGGTACTAGAAGTAACATAGGATACTTTTTATTAAAAAAAATTATATTTTTTACTATAGTTTCCAACTGACTATAGTTTCAGCTGTTTGGAATCATATTGATTAATTTCTATTGAAATGATCTCTGATGCTTTTTTAATGACTTAAATGCGAGCGAAACCGCGGGTAGATGCTAGTTGACTATAATTCTTTTATAATTCATTAAGTGGTTACTTTTTATTATTTGTCCTAATTAATGAACTGGTGGTTTTGTGTTTAGGCTTTGATGAAAAAAAAAACACGTTGTTTTTTGTGTAGTGACCAGATTAATTATATCGCCGACACGGGAAGTAATAAAATATGTCTTTGAAATTGTCCTCGCGTGATACATCGACGCGTCCCTATGGATTGTTACGAAAGTGTGTCGATTGAAAGTATCAGTGTACGCGTGCATATCGAGTTATGGCACAGATGTTCTGGAATTTAGGATTTAATAAAAGCAGGTGTGCGGCGTCATGTGAAAAGAGGTCGTAATGTTCAGTCTTTCATACGTTTCATGTTATTTGCAAGGTTTCTCATTTAGTTACTAGTAGAAACGGGTTAAAGCAGAAAACATTCTTAAAAGTTGGTAGGGTATGTTGCTGAAACCGAACACTTGTTTCTAATACAGGCAGTCCTCGAGTTAGATAGTTTCGAGTTACGTCAAACATATTTTTGACACGCATACGTCAATTGTTTCGATTTCCGGCATAGGAGAATTCACTTGTCGCAAAGTTTTGTTCCTGCCTCCAAACACGACTTCGTTGTTGCTGCAACCATTGGTTCAAAGAGTTATTGCGTCTTTTAAGGCCATTTTTTTTATATTTATTTACATGTAAACATATGTAAAAAATATGTCTCGACTTACGTAGTTTCAATTTACGTTGCTTATTTCGAGAACTTAACATGACGTAAGGTAATGATTAAAACGAACTTCTATTATAATTAAATCCAATATTTGTATCTATTTTTCAATTTTTAATATCAGAGTAGTATAATAATTCCTAGATTGCATACGTGGACAGATCTGGGTTGTGTACCCGGTTCTATATTCGGCCCACATGCTAAACTCTGCCCGATATGTTGACAGAATTACGCGACTCTAACAGATATGACAGCTTTAATACGTCGACTGTAAAATGTCGAACGTGGGATCACTATTGATTGTATAACCGTTCGGGGTTTTCTTTTTTTAAATATCACACTGTAGTCACGTGATTTTCGAGTGTTATTATTGTCACTTTATTTTTTAAAGAAATCAGCTTAATTAATTTTATTTATTTATTTGCTTGCTCACAAATACACCATCAATAATCAATTGACCTATAATATATTATTTAAGGCGTATCCAGCTATATGTATACAATAAAAACCCCGAGTTTTAATTATAAGATAATATAATAATAAAAATTATAAATGTCAATAATTTTTCTGAGACGTTCTAAATGCTATGCTATGAAGGCAATCAAAACAATGATATTAACTTTATTTTAGGGAGTGGATTATATATTTTTTTGACATGAGGTTTTCACGTTTGAATTAAAATTTTGTAATCTCTTATTGGGTTTTTGCCCGAATACTCGACATTGGCAGAATTGTCTTCTTCATTTGACATCTGAGGCCATTCATAAAGAAGAAGAAGAATTTTATTCTATCTCATTGTATATCTTTCTCATCTTATACTACACTATACCTAGATCTGGATAAATGTCCCCCAATGAATATTCAATAACTTTTCGGAATTTAATATTATTTTAGAGTTAGCTCTCGTCCTCCCCTTTAAATTGTAAATGATACAAACCGCAAGCACTAGTAAGGGTTGAACCCCCACTTGGCCCCCCATAGGCACTTTTATGGATTTCCGGTTTCATGGTTGACGTGCAGTGTACGAGGGGATAGTTTGGGGTTAAAATGTTATTTAGTTTATGTGTATAAAATCTTAAAATATAAGTTTCAGACATGATAATCGCATGATCATTAATTGGGTTTTTTTTATTGATAGCCCAGCCAGCATATGACCACACTCCGCCTGATGTTAAGCTAGAGTGCGGTAGGTTCTCATAGGCATAGGCATAGGTGCCCATAGACAACTGTTACCACAGACAGATGTCCACTATGCCGTAACAAAGTTACATTGGTACCGGCTTTCACTAAAATTTCGTTTCAAGTAGAGATCGTTGCTTGAGTGTCGTTTCCGAATATGAACCTAGTTTGGATCTAGACTTCAGTCTCATTATCCCGCCTTTTTCTGTTAATTAATGATCTCGAAACGCGACTAGGTCATTTCAACAAATGTAACTAAAATTGGCTCAAAAACTACTGGACGAATTTCAAAAATTCTTTCACGATTTGAATGCTACATTATCAGTGATCAATATAGACTATATAAATTACAGGAAACAAAATAAGGATCCTTACTAAAACTACAATAATATAAGCCAAGGTTGCCAAAAATTGCCATAAAATGTCTTTCATCGCATGCGCTGCGAAAATTATTGATGATAGAACAGAAAAATGTTCTATAATATTAAAGAACAATATTAAAGTAGAACGGATTTTGCTACGGGGTGTGATAGGCATTTCCTGTTGACTGAAATAAACTTCATAGTACATTATATCTTCATTACTACGCGAACGAAGTCGCTGGCAACAGCTAGTAATGCCATAAAGAGTCGATTCTTTGAATATTCGCGTTCATTTTAATTGTTGTTTTATTTACCTAAACACATAAATATAGTTGTATAGTCTTCACGCACATCATTAAAATCAAGACAAAACATAAAAGAGAACCGCAATTTTCAAACAAACGCCCAATAAAATCGCGCACATCAAATCGGCGGCTACAATACACAACCGCTAAAGATAAGTGCCGAAAGCCGTTTCAAACTGAAATGGCGTTTTACAAGATTTATACCCCGTTTGAAGTCGACGTTGAAGACATTGTGTTTATGATTAATAGCGGGCCGTTGGTTGAGCACCCCTGAATATTTCATTACGATTTGAGGGGGCCTACTTAGGGATTACTATGTTTTGAGGATGTGTAGGTATTTAATTTTAAATGCGATATGTATTGTAAATACGAGTTTTATCCAGATCCAAATGACCACAACCAGTGACGCAAGTAATTAGTTTTAAGCGTAATCACCAAATATTACTTTCTGTAATTACTAATTATTCTCAGTTTGAGAAAGAAATTAATTATTTTTTTATAATAGTCCAAAAATGTGACGTATTTACATATATAGGTTTCATATCAGTTGAAATAACCAATGTTACATTAATCGATCCAAAAATAGTTTTACATGGGTAGGCCCCCCGTTGTTTCAGTCGTTTCAAACTTTTGAAATATTATATCATTAGCGGTAAAGTTAAGTGAATTGGCAATGAATTTTTTAGACCTAACTGCGACCTTATTTCGCGTACGTTTTGAGTTCATTGTTGAGCCATTGAAAATTTTTGATTTGTTTGCGGTATTTTTCAGTGTCTTTGTTTCGTGCTAATAAACAATGCCTTTGGCTTCTTTTATGTTTCACTTTGGGGCTTTCGCAATCATACAGAGATGCGTAAACACTTTTTTATTTTTGCATTTCGTGGTAATGAAAAATGAGGCGAGATTTATTTTATCAATATTTTAATTGATTTTTTTATATAGACGACGGTATTGAAGAAAATACTGAAAAATTTATTTACTTATTTAAATTATTTGTTTAAATTAAATAAAAATTGAATCGTATAAAATAATTTTCACTACAATTTACCTAAAACAACTCTTTATCGTAAATTGAAATTAATGAAAAATAATAATTTAATATTGATCATTGAGTTTGGTCTCGGATGGTACAAACGGCATTCTTCAAATGGATACAGATTGGACTTTGGACTGGAATAAAATCATTAGAAAGGGATAACAATATTCTTATCGTGCCGAAGTTGAGGCATGTGTGAAAGGGATGCAATATAGGTATATCCTTTGCCGTTCACGATATAGCAATTGTTTTTCTTTCTATTATAGTTCTTATATACCTACAAAAACTGTATCCATTTGAAAATAGTATGTACCAATCTCAGTTTATACAAGAATTTACCCCTTAATTTAAAAAAAAACAAATAAACAACTATTTTGTATATTGAGTGTCGTAAATTATTTTATTATTAATTATAAATTCATTTTAGAACTTAGTATAAATTATTCAGTTAATTTTTCTTTTTATTATCGCTGACTGTACAAATGTTAGTTTAGATTAATTAGGATTTAATAAAAGAATAATCGAAACAAATATGTAATAAGTTTGGTCGTCTGGAAGAAGCTTTACCCATCGCTGCTATACCTATATAGGTATATGTACAATATTATATATAGTATGTAGATAAATATACCATTGCTAATAGTTACACTGAGAATATAATTTTATTACTTCCAAATTTATTATTAGTACAAGTACGTACATATTAAGTATGGTTTATGTCAATGAAAAGATATAGTTTTGTAAATAGTTGCTGGTTTCGTTAGTACGCGAGATCTTCTTTTGTTTAGAAAACTACATATAATTTCAATTGATATATTAATATTTGTATTTAATTGATTGGCTTGTTATGAATATTCTTAACATATATTATAAATAAATAATAAATAAAACGTTTATTATTAAAATCAATTTGTACAAATTGTTGCCTTGTCACTAAAAACCAGTGTTTGTTTGTCCCGCCGCTGCACATTTGTTTTTATATTTCTTAACGTTAATATAACATAGCCTAGCTTAATACAACATATGAAGATATTTATATATTTAATTGTATAATTATAGGTAGGTTTGATAAACCGCCATTTTTTTTATTATTATATTTATTTTTATACCATTTTTTCCATGAAATAGTTTTTTAATTTATATTTGTAATTTTTAATGTTCAAAGACTGTCTAAATTCAAATGAGAGATTATTGCCAATTGTTGTAATGATATATAATTGTATGTATATTATATTATAAATAAATTCATACTGGTTTGTTTACAAAGATTTTCGTGTCGATTGATATGCACTACACGCGTATTAGTCTATTAATAATTAAAAAAAAAAACTGTTTGTAATATGCGAAATTTTTATATGTCTCGTAAAATGTTGTTTATTTTTTTCTCTTACGGCGGTTATAAATTATCCGGTTTGGAAGTTTTCTTTTTACATTTTGGGTTTTTAACGCGGTTTAATTTTGACCCCTATAATTTTAATATGTATATAATAGGCAATGAATTGGTAAGAACGTAAAATGCATAATGTTTATAAAGTATGTTTTTAAAAAAAAATGCCATCTACAATAAGATTGAACGTAGCTCAAGTTACCTATTTAACCGCAGTTCACACAAATGTTACTATACATTTATATAATAGAATAATAAACTTTAATACCTTGGGTTTAGAGACAATAATTGTGTGGAAATTGACGTTTTGTGTATAACCAGTTTTATGTTAGTTTCCTAACCACGTTCTGAGATTTTCACGGTGTTAGACTCGGTCGTGGGAAAGAAATCCGCTTTTGCTACTAGGTACTAGCGTATTTAAGTGCGTTTGCGCAAGGTTATAGCTTGTCTTTGTTATTTTATTGTACTTTTGTTGTTTCTTGTATTGTTTCGCAATTTCTTGTGCTGTTCAATTATATCCTATTATTTAACCAGTCCTGAAGAAAAGCTTCATTATGTTTGTGTTGTTCTTAGGTCGATACTCATTACTTAATGTTGTATTTACTATTTTGACAAGCTTACTTTTTTTAGTTAATTGTAACTATTTTTCTTTTGTTTTTATGTTTTGTTTTTGATACTACCCTCTGCTTTGTCGGTTTGATCAATTTATACCTTTCTCGTACTAGTTGCATTACGTTTGTAATATTAATCGTAATTCAAATAATGAACCGTGATGAACGTAAATAATTCAAAATAAACCGAAGCAGAATATGCTTTCGAATAAAAGAAAATCGACCAATCATATGCCAATAAATATTCACCGGTACACATGTAAATAAACCTCTTTCATTGGATTTTTTCAAACGTAAAATATTTATCCAAATATTGCCGCTCTTTGCATGGTCCGAAATTAAATGCCTAAACGGGGGAGTAAAACAAACAAAAAACAACAAAGCGAATGACATGACTCTTTTTCAGCCAATCTATCGTTGAAACGATTCTTTACAATAACATGTTGTATTATTATTATTGTTTTAAAATTGTCTAACATGTGCCCTAAGAAAGAATGTATCTACATTATATTGTAACATACAGGCTATAAGTGGCGAGTTTCTTGAGAATTTTTCTCGTCGTTTTTTTAGCTTGACTAGGTATTCGGAAATCATCCGTAGATTCTTATTGGAACACTTGGACTTGTTATAATACATATAATAATAAAAAAACATTTTTTTATTTATAAATACATATTACATTTATTCGTGCACTGTATTTTGCCGAACGATGTTTTTCTTGAATGCAAATAGGGCGGTTCGTTCGCGTCGACATGTTTTCGATGGGTTCCGCTCGTTGCAGTCGCGATGCGTTGATTTATAGATGCGGGTCGAAGTTGTTGTTGTTGTTTTTTGTATAAAAGGTACATTTCAGCTCGTGTCTACACTTTTTAACTTTATATTTCATATTTTGTACAGTGGTACCTCGACATGCGAGTTTAATTCGTTCTGTAACCTTGCTTGTATCTCAAAGCACCGTATGCTGCTGCGAATGCATGCATGTCGGGGTCGTGTTCAGCAGTGTAGTGTATCTCAAGTCTTGCTCGCATCTCAAAGCAAAATGTCGCTCTCAGTGGCTCGTGTCTCAGGGCACTCGTATATCGAGGTACAACTGTATAATGTATTTATTTATTTGTAAAATAGACTTGTGAAGGAATTACAATTTTTCTTCTTCTTCTTTATTTAAATAAATGACCTCAGATGTCCGAATAAAGACAATTCCGTTAATTAATTTCTTTATTATTATTATTTACACTATGAATGAAGCTGCAAATGACAGTCTGTGAAACTGATTGTATCTAGTAGTTAATATTTGTTGTTGGAGTGAGTAGAGGGCGCCGTCGTCGTTGCTGCATATTGTTGTATTGATAAATATAGTTATATTTTGACAAGTCCAAGTGTTCCGATAGGAACCTACGGATGATGGATTAGAAATAGAAATTATATTATCCAATTGATGGACAGATAACAATATGTGAAAAACTCATACAATTACAACGTGCCAGTAATAAATACAGATTATAGTTGTAAAACGATCTTTAACAAAGTCGCTCTCCTTTTGTAGGTTCTACAATGTTAATAGTTGTATTATATAAACCTACGATATATATTATAGATTTAATCATCGCTTCTATTCAATTCAATAATCTAGTGTATTGCTTTTAGGCTATATGCTACGAGGCGGTAACACACTGCTCTATTATAAGTTTATAAATTTGGCATGTGGAGCAATCTTTATCTACACCAGCCTTTCTCAAAGTGTGTTCCGCGGAACCCTAGGGCTAAAATACTGCAAAAAATACCTACCAAAGGGAGATTATAAGGTTACATCTAAATATTCCAACTAAATATTATGTAATATTACATTGCAATATGATTATTCATAAATACATATGAATCAGTTTTTTATAATTATATTAAGGCTTTTTCCTTCGCCAAAAAAGTTTGAGAACCGCTGATCTACACGGACATTGATTATGTCGTTATACTTTTTTCGGCCGTTTCCGCGACCTTTTTTGCGTATCACATAAGGGCTTGAAGGGTTGGGGGGTGGGCACCAGTTGAATGGAAACCCGACGAGCGGACATTTATCATGACGTAATGAAATCTATTCGAGAGCCTTTGCGGCAGGAGGGGGCTATTCTGGCGATCGATACAACGAGATTATACACGGGTTTTCGATATTTCGGTTTCTAGTCTTTATGACTCAAGATTGATTTAGTGACGTCCGTGTCATATATTAACCCATTACTTCCCACTGTCCTATTTTTAGGACACTATATTCAAAATTTTTCTTAACCTATTCAGAGTTTTATTTTTTATTGTTTCTGATGAAATTCGTATTTTTACACTATTTTTCTGATGATGACTTATTTTCTGATTTTATATACCGTAAAAGAAAACAGTAACCAACTTCAAAGTACATAAAACTGATTCTTAGACTTCTACCAAATATATATAATATAAAAATAAAAACAAAATATGATTTTTATCCCCATTGTCATACTTTATAGGACAGGCTGACCCAGCGTTAAAAATTTTTTAAAATTTTTTTTTGTCATATTATTTTTTCTTAACGTATTATGAACTTAATTTAAAGATTTCACCAAAAAAATCCAATGTTTTCGACGCTTGGGAAGCAATGGGTTAATTTTTAAATTTAATATTGTCGGTGTAATAATCTTAAATTATATGTCCAAGGTTTTTTTTTCTGAGTTTTTTTGTCAAGCCTCACTGACAATGCAGGAGATGAGTAACGGCTGAGTGGTGCCGTTGTTAACCTCAGGTGGAGGTGGCACTTGTCTCTTTGACACGACTAGAGGGTGTTCCTCGTTCAAGGTTTAAACCCTACGCGTGGGCTTCAGTTATTAATATTGTACGCGGTCATAGCTTCGTGTTTCAACAATATATTTTTAATGAGGTTTTTAAAATAGAATCAAACGAGTAGTTACAGTACACAAAAGTAATAACTCTTCGCGTCATTCATTCGAAGACGAACGTCTGAGCAGCAATTGTGTGCTGCCTTTACATTCAGTACTGAAAAGTTTTGGGAGACGCGAAAGTTTGTACGTCTGCGGCGTAATAGTGATGCGGTTGAGGTAGTGACTCGAGTAAAAATTAAAAGATGACTCGAGGTAAAAGTAATACTTACTATAATATATATATTTTTTATTTATTTACTTTTAGTAAATGGGCTCCAATGGAGGGCTTTTACTCGTCAATACAAATACAAATATAAATAAAATAAATTTATTAATTTAATAATTATCAATTTGATTTAGCTGCTGTATAGGGGCATTGTCATCCTATTGTATACCTAAGGGTAAACATAATATATATATATAACATTATACCAGTACTTATATTATAATTATTATATTTGTGGTGAGCTATTTCCGTGCGTGTACTGCGCTATAGCTTAGCGAGCTACACGTGCTATAAAAAAAATTAAACGTAACGTAAACTAAGGCGTCTCAGTAAATAATCAGATCACAAGTGACTCAAAGTCAAAAAGTATCGAGTTAAATTAATGAGGGAAACTGACTCAAGTCGCATAAAACTGTACTCGAGTAATTCGTTATTACATCACTAAATTAATCACGTCTCCGTCTTGCAGATGGAAATTGAAATAATTGCAATAGAGTTGCGTAATTTTAAGGCTAAGAGGGTTTTTTAATTGAGTCGTCATAAAAACGCCTAAAAAAAATAAATAGCAACTATTACCTAAATGGTAATTAACTATTTATGTAAGAAATGATATTATCAAATTAAATAGGATACGAAGTCAGTGGATCATGTTTAAACGTATTTACGCAATTTTCCGCTCGCGTTCACTGTAATCTACTCCTGGTGTCGCTCTCCCTAATTTTTGTCTAATGTTAATTCGTCCCACCTCATATACGTCCCATGGGACCAGTTGTTGTTATATTTGTTTTTTCAATTTCTTGGCATGGTTAAAGAACAACACAATTATATAACCGAAACTTGGTTTTTTATTAACTTATAAATAAATACACAAGCAAATATTTTTCTCTGATCAGAAATCGAATTCGAATCCTTTTAACAGACTAGGCCGAATAATTTATGTAACAAAAGCAATTTTCTTTTGGATTGATGTGATTCGCACCGTGGGACAAGTTAATTGGTGCGAGTCGTGTATTAACTAATTATCGCGACACCCGTTATTAAGTGGGAGCGAGTTATGAGGCAGTTCCCGAGGGATAACTTCACGGTTGCCATGACGACGAGATGAGGTTATGTGAGCGGGGCCGCAGTTTGTGGTTATCTAGTTTTCTTTGCCAATTCTTATCTATCGGTTTTTTGGTGTAGTGAGACTTTGCCGTTTTGATACTTTTGGCGGGATTTAAAAAAATATATATATAAACAATAATTTCATATTTCATTTCGCTGTCAACGCAGTTTGTGAAACTTCTAAAAACTTTGTAAATAGTAGAATCAGGGGGGCTACTCAGGCATATCCGAAGTTTCGTGATACGGCTGTCACCTCTGTAGCTTACGTGAATTTTGACATATAAGCCCGTAAAAATTCCTGTCAAATATCCGTAAAATAAGCATTCGACGTGACGTTGCTGTCAAATCTGTAATTTCGTGAATGATTACGTAAGTGTCCCTGAGTAGGAAACGTCCGTATTTTCGTCCGAAGTGCACCTGAGTAGCGCCCCTGACCTGATAGTAACCTTAAAAATTCAATTCGAAATGTGTATAACTTAATTTGGACGCTTTTTACAGGTTTTCGTGAATGACTAAGTCTCGCTGTAACACGAGACGCTCTCATTGTTTCAACATCTGTTGAGATATTAATTTGTCATTCTCTTTATGATTTATTATTCTTCTGTGTTATTATTCTACATCTGTCCCGAGAATAGAATTTTAAATTGAAATCATTTGTTATTGTCTCACTTTCGTCGCAATTGAGTGAGATTGGGGAAATAATAAGGAAAGGATTAAGAAAGAGAAAGAAAATACCTTTGTGGTACTAAATATAAGCCCTGTATAAATGTTGCATCAATATGTATAGGATGTTCAAAAACCGGTTAGTTGTATCTTGGAATTATGTTCTATTTTTAATTATAATATATAAATACAGTGTAAACTCTATGTAACGACGCTGAAGGGATTGCATTTTATGGTGTTATAGAGAGTTGTCGTTAAATGGAGAGAAGAAAAATTTAAATTAGAAAAAGAAAAAGTTTAGACGAGTGATTTCGACGCTTTAGGGAGTTTGGCGTTAAATCGAGTGACGTTACACACATTCCAAAAAAAAATGTCGCTTCCATTGTTTTTAGGAGAAATATCAAGATTGTTTGTATCAGTTGCAACAATAACCGCGTAAGCTCTAAAGGGAATTGAGTATCAAAAATGGAGTGTTATGTCGCTCTAGTTCGTTCACGCCGCCTCTACCTACTGCTGCTTTACGTCATGTAATATAATACAATACAATACTGAGATATTATGTAGTTCTCATAGATAACTCGATAGAATATAAGAACACGTGTGTTTTTTCAATATAATTTTCATATTGAAAACGTAGCTGAGGCGACTTGAGCAATTGAATCAGTTCTGGGTTTAAATCAAACTAGATGTCAACTAGAATCAAAATATGCGCGTAGATATTTATAATAAAAATACTAAATGCAAAACTACCCTCAATACATTATATCAATGCAAATAACTTATTAGCTAACAACGTAATTAACGATTATGTTATCTAAAAGTATATTTAGGGTTAAGATTTCCTGTACTTTGAGAAGTGGGCAACTCATCATACGATAAAGGGTTTTTACTTTCTGATGTCCCTGGCTCTTCTGAAGTCTCCAGTGTTGACTCTTCGGTGAATGATAATGACTCACTGAATAATGTTCCCTCTGTGGATATCAAGGTACCATCTGGTAAGAAGAAACTGGTTTGTCCTTGTGTGTCCTTTGTGGAGAGTCACACTCTGTCACTTTCACTACACATATTTGACAATGGATGTTCCATTATAAATACGAATATATCGACAAAGTATGCATGCTGAGATCGCAGTAAAATATCCGAATTTTCCCTAATTATATACCGACCGGTTGATAGGTGATGTTTCGGAAAATCACGTCAATGGATCGTCGCTTCAATACCGGGTGGTTTGTTTGTGCTACAGAGCCCTCTGGCTCCTCTCTGGTACATGACAAAATTAAGCGTCCTCCCCGGAATCAATTTCAGCTATTAGGACGAAAATCCCGAGGACAAAATTGAATGTGATATACGTATTGACCGGGAGTTATTTGACCTCTAATTTACTGTGTGATCGCTTCATGATAAGCGATGCGACCCATGGATGGGAATTATAAGGGAACTGAAGAAAGAGGTCAAATATTAAAAGGCTGTATAGGAACAATGCCTTAATACAGTCTGGTGTCCATTAAAACAACAGACCTAAGCAAACATACGGTGTGTGGTCACCCTGATAAGTGTTACGTATGTTTGGGTAACAATATTTTGTAATTAGAAAATCTCGCTAGGGTTGCCGCTGTACTGTTTTGTTTACTTTCAGTGTACTTTGCTATGGAGAGTATATTACGGGGATTTATTCATTATGCGTGCTTAGTAGTTTGATAGGAAGGTGAATACCATATGGCTTTATTACATACACGTGTTGTTAATTAAAACACATGACTTATTTACTACGTTAATATCAATACGTACGTAATATAACTGTCTCGTTCACTCTTAATGACGTGGTACGAAATCTATACTAATATAATAAAGAGGAAACATTTGATTGTTTGTTTGTATGCATTGAATAGGCTCCGAAAGTACTAGACCGATTTGAAAAATTCTTTTATGAACATAGGCTAATAGAAAAACGTTAGGGATCCGTATGAAAACTTCGATAATCTAACCCAAAGTGTGGAAAAAATCATTATATTGCGTACGCTGCGGAAATTATTGACAATAGAGCAGTGATGTACTACAGTTTTATAGTGGACATCTATAAAAAACTCAGCAACACCATATGTCTAACTATTACAGTTATGTCACAATAATTACTTTTTCATATCAAAATTTCATAGTATATCTTCATTACTATGCGAATGAAGTCGCTGGCAACAGCTAGTAGCGAATAAGTTCGTGGATTGACGGCGGGCGGCTCCTTTCAAGTACGAGTTCAAAGGCGCCGCCCGCCCCGAGATCAGGGTTTGCATGCTTTGCGGTTCGCGACGGGTATTTGCGGAAAGGCTGTGGTTGAACATTTTCGGTGTGTAAGGGATTTTTAGCGTGAAATTTACAGATTGACGAAGTTATAAGGGAAAGTCGCCTCGCTGCTTGTTTACGTTGTTAGGTTGCTCTTTTTTTGGTATTGGACATTTTAATGTACTTAAATAATTCGGGAGTCAGTGACGTGCAATATATATAAGGTAATTACAATACTAAGTATAATATGATAATACTGTGCGTTATTTTTTGTTAATTTTAGTAGTATATGTATGCGTGTATATATGCTTATGCATATTTATATTTTTGTATGTTTGCAACGAATTGGCTTAAAAACTACTGGACCGATATCAAAAATTCTTTCACCATTCGAATGCTACATTATCAATATAGGCTATATAAATTACGGGGAAAAACTACAATAACTCCGAAACATCATTAAACTTCATGGTACTTTATATCTTCATTACTACGCGAACGAAGTATATCAAATGTAAGAAGAACCTAGATGGGAGTCTGTATAAGGTGTAAATTATTAAATTACGCGCCTAAACAGGGCCAGTGAAATTGTGATTTGACAGTGCCAGTTCTTCCGGGAAAAGTTTTGTGAAAATATCAAACAACTTTGCGCTCGGGTGAAGTCACTGAAGTCAGTATCGCGACCGGAATTTCTCACTTCAGCTTCATGATGTTTCCTTTAATATTGTCCTGTTGTTGTTTTTTTTCTATTAAAAATGATGCGGTAAATAAGTAATCTATATTTTATCTGCAAACGTTAGATGAATATCTTACTGATAAAAAAGCTTGGACATAATCTATGTCATTTTATGTTTACTCTTAGGTATACAATAGGATGATAATGCCCCTATACAGCAGCTATTCTTCAACATCATAGTAGATTTATTATATATTATTATGACATTAGTATGTAAGTGTACAATGCCAGTATACAGCAGCTAAATCAAATTGATAATTATTAAATTAATAAATTTATTTAATTTATATTTGTATTTGTATTGACGAGCAAAAGCGCCTCTATTGGAGCCCAATTGTTAAAAGTAAATAATTTAAAAAAAAAAAAAACAATTGGAATGTATTACTAATTATTGTCAGTTCTTGGTTTCATTTTATGTGCCAATAATTCTTAATTTAAAATACTAGAAAAAGTCATGATAAAGCCACTCATAAGCGAAATATAGAAGTGTGAGTGACTTTGTGGTGATTACACTAATGCCCCGCTTTACGCGAGGGATACGTTCCGGAAAAAAATCGCGTTAACTGAAATTCCTGCGATCATAGAGAAGTTGATGAGTACATTATGTTTATACGCACTCTTTCGCGTAATTTAATAATAAATTTGAATTTCGCGTTATAGTGAAACCGCGTATAACGGGGTCGCGTAAAGCGGGGTATTACTGTAGTTCACAAATTGCGAAAATAATTTCAGACTCAGTAGCGCATCTATTAGATTTTTTTTTAACAAGTACTAGGATAATTTAAATACAACAGGCTCTAACTGAATAAACACCTATTTGCTAACAACAGAAATGTAACTACATTGTTCTGGTGTCTAGTCTAGAAAATTTCGGTATAATATAAGAAATTAAAGGTTTATTTTAGTAGATTCAAATTTATAAATAGTCGCAATTTATAGACGCATATATACATGTTTATAAATATGTATACTTTTTTAGAAGAAAATAGTAAATAATATTATGAAAAGTTTTCAGTATAAAATTTTACTTGCACGTAACTCACGAAGTCCTCTCTCTTTTCAGGTAAGTGGGTGGGAAAGCCGAGGCCGTTCGGTGGAGCGGAGGTGAATTTATTGTTTGAGCCTTGTTAAGCCGTAAATGTATCGCAGTTTGTTAGCCGGGATAGTATCAACACTGCCAGTGGAGTTGTGACTCTAGAGATCGTGTTTTTGCGCCATTTTTATTCTTTATCTCTTTCTTTCGTTCCTTATTATCTGTTTAGTGTTCGTAAAGGATGTATTTCAACTTTACATTAATATATTTTATTTAAAATATCTCCCTATCAGGACAAGGGTTGTAGATACTCCAAAAAAAAAAATCAGACTAAAAACTCAAAACCCACGTGTATTAGACGCGTTATAAAAATTATCACAATAGTAAATTAATAAAAATAACATTTTAATGTTGGTAATATAGAGCATGGAGACGAAACAAAACGCATAAACGATACAACAATAGCATAATAAAGTATCTTTGTAACATTTTACAAAGCCCACTCGCCATCCATCACTCGGCTACGGCTCCGTGAGATTACGAACGTCTGCTCGCGACGACAGCTGGTGTAAGAATGAGCGCAATTCCCCTATTGTGATGCGGAGAGATTAGTTGGTGGCTACCGTTTGTGGGTAGTTATAATTATTCTTTTAATTGTTTTAAATTTTAATACTGTTTTAATCTTTTTGTTGTTGTTCGTGTTTTTGCTTATTTAATTTGTAGGTATTACTACATAAAGTCTTTTATGATATAAATACTGACAATTCGTTTGCGTTTTATTGTTGCTCTAAATAGCTACGTGTCGTTTTGTTGTTAAACGGCCATCGATACTGTATGCATATATTTGTTCAACCAAACATATCCGGGTGTTAAATTGTCCGTCAATCTAGCGAGTGAATTGTGAATATACAAAATCCTTTTAGTTGTCTGTTTGATTATAGTTTATTGTTAGTGACATGAAAATTGGTTAGGCGCGTGAATCGGAAAACGTTTAAAATGTTTTTGATGTATAAGGTGAAACAGGTCGTATCTTATTTGTGTGAATATGCGTGTATTTATGTATATGTATGTATGTATTTTTTTTGTAATATATATTTAGTATTATTTATATCTTTATTATTCATTTATTTGATCTACTACCCTAAGGTTGGTTGCCTGGTAGAGATCACTGCTTAGCGATAAGGCCGTCTTTTGTTTTTTTTTATTTTATTTTCTTCTGTTCTTTAAAAGTATTTTAATTTGTGTAATAAAGCGTTATTATTATTATTACAAAAATATATATATGACGTTAAAACTAAATAGAATTTAAAAAAAAACTAGAATGTCACGAGAAATATAAAATGAAATAGAATTGAAGTTGTCACATAACCGGAGCTGTTCATATTCTTGACCGGGTCGTGACCGTCCGGATGTCTAGGCGAATATGCCCGGGTGAAATTGTACGACCCGATGCTGCCACTCAAAACTGACAAGTAGTTTTTAAAAAAAGTATTTCTTTTTGATTATTTTATTTTTTACTTTTATTTCTTTTTTTTTAAGAGTTGAGTCTGTATATGTGTGAATACAAGATAAACAAAAATAATAATTTAAATGTTTTTATAATATAAAAGAAATAGATGTATTTGTCTTCTATGTACAACAAAGTGAACTTAAACTGAATTTGTAGGCTTGTTGTTGAAAATAGCCTACATAAACGTTTGAATTTTGTATGTAGTCTGGCTCTGTGTAAATGTCGAGGCGAGTTAATTGTTTTGCGGAGCCCCACTCGCCTGTCAATCGTGCCTATCGAGAGATGCACTAGATTGCAACTGAAGGGATAAATCAGTTTTAACTGCAATTTTGCGAGAGGCTATTTTTGTTTAGTACTGTAGAGTTAAAATATATATAAAAAATCATTAGATTCTTATAATTAAATATTTGTTTTAGAGGCTGACATATCATTTTAAATAAATTAATATTATTGCAAAAAATCCGGTTCGAAGGACCAATACTACTCACACATCTAACGACTATCATAATTATTATAACCTTAGAGTATGTAATAGACTAATAACACATAATGAAACGTTAATTGTAATAATTAGTCGGAAAGTTTCCGTCGCGATCGAGAAATGAATAATAACGGGTAGTAAATAACAAAGACGTAATTACATTATCTCGGAAGTGGCTGGTGCCACCGTAATGGGGCATTCATAACACCCTACGTCTCATAATTGTCACAGACAGGGGTCAGGCGTCCTGTCACGGGCTCGCTTTATGTGTAGCGGTTTAGTCTGACTAAATTCGGTTAGAATAAAATTTGTGCACTTTGAGCCTTTTATATCTGAATTTTGGATTTTATTTATACTATATATTATTAAAGAGTTCGGAGGGCGGATTTAAGAAGAAACTGCCAATTGACCTTTGTACTTCACTAAACTTTTGATAATATCCATTTAAAACATGTTTTAAGAACAGGCACACGGTTAAAAGAAAACGTGCTAGGAAAATATTGGTGTGAAAATAGCGCGTTTATTCTCTATAATTTTAGTTTTACATTTGGATAAATATATTTTATTTTCTTATATTTATTTAATTATTTTTTGTGGCTTATTTAATATAGTTAGTCGAATATAAAAGAAATATCAGTTAAGAAAATTTACAAAAATAATAATAATCCGTAAGCCGTATATAAATAAATACCTCCTATAAATACTAATCCTTTTATTTCTTGAGCGATTAATTAGTTTTATTTCGCAATATTTTCATTTTATGGAAGGTATTATCTCGGCGAAGGAAAACGTTAAGGCGTTCATCAATCCCAAAAACCGCTTCAATACAAATTTAATTAAGGCATTTTGTGTTTTAATAACTCGCCAGTAATTCGTTTTTGTCGTCGACTCGTAATAATGGAAACTAGTTGGTTTGTAATTCGAAAATGATTTGAATTTTTACAATTAGGAATTATTATTGGAATGTATGGAACAACAACAGATATTAATTAACGCGGGTTAAGTCTCAAGAAACGGGTAGATTTTTTTCCACAAACGAACGCACGTCACTAAGTCATTATACTGACTCTTGGTTACGTAAATTGTTTTCAATTGCTCGCTATCTCTTGCAAAGTTGAGCTTGTAGTCTTTTTTATCATTGTCAAGGATTGGATACTCCTAAAAATTCATGTAGAGCCATTAGTCTACACGCGATTGCATTGCACTCTGAAATATGAACAAAAACCGTTCGTACATAATTATCAATCTACACTATTATATGTCAGAACTAAATTTCCTAAAAGCAAAATTTACTTAATGCCGATTCAAATGCAAACTATAAGCGCTGTTACAGCTTAACGGTTTAAAGGTCAATTTTGTTTGTGAGAATTGTATATGCGTTTTGCGGGTAGATGAAATATGGAGGGCACAAAGGAAGAATCTCATTTCGTCCGTGCCTGCTCGGGTTGGTAGAGGCTGACCAAGTTACCGTTTATTGGATGTATGTATGTATGACTGGTTAGTGAAATGGTTAGAATTCACTTGTTTACAGGCTGGTATTTGTTCATTTTCCACTTAGTGATTACAAGGTTTTGTATAATTTGGATGTTTACTGTGTTGGCTTTTGTTTTTCTGTCTTACGTCGTTTTTAATATTTCAACGATTTGTTCCGATTTCTGTTTTATTATAGTTATACATACACAAATCGGGTCGGCTTCATATTTCGAAATATTTATAGTTTATCCGTTATCGTATTGGGTTATTTAAAACAAACGCAATAATAGTAATATGTAATTATAACAGTAGTAAATGTATGAAATGAGTCGTCGCCTTAATTCCGACAGGTGTAGGTAGAGAAAATGGATCGCCCCCTCAATCATCATATACATATGTATTTATATTAAACAAGGTAAAAACGAAAACTCTACTAATCCGAATCTGTCCTAAAAAATCCGGGCCGAAACTCCCGAGCCCTTAATACGGGAATATAGTACCTTGTTTTGATTTATGGGCCTTAAAACCGACCTCGGGCCTCCTGCGCTGCGTTATTGTTTTTCCTCTTATGAGAACGGCGCTTTCGCCCGGATATTATCCGTCCATCGTTGATCAAACACGTCTCGGACTAATTCACTTGACTTTTTTGAGTGAATTTTGAATTTAGTTAGATGGTTGATTACTTTTATACTTTTTTTTTAAATTTCTGCTTACAAAGTTTTCATGTAATTTTTTTTTCAATCGTAACCTTTGTCTCAAACAGTAGTAGAACATTTAACAAAATAAAAAATAAGTATTTGTTTTGTATTATGATGTCATTTGTTTTTGTTGCTCTTGTCCTCTTGTCCATAGTTCAGGGTGTCTCAGTTTGGGATCAGGGTATGTCGTACACTCCAATATCAGTCTGCTCTTGTGATTCATATAAATTATAAATGAATTGAAATGAAATTAATTATAACAAAATGCTCACAATTGATGTCAAAGGTTTGTCAGATTTGCAATAAATATTTAGATTAATTAAAATGACATTACTAATTAATTATTTACTTATATATTTGATTACCTTAATTACTTTAAATAATCGTAATTAATGATGTAAAATAATACAGTTCATGATATCTGTCATAGAAATAAGCGTCAGATGCATTTAATCCGCAAGAATTCAATAAAGTCTGACATTGTACGCGATCTTATAAATTCCCTGTCAGCGTAATTCCTCCTTAAGCTGCGTTGAAGCGAAAGATATGAGGTGTTCCCGGGAAAAACTCTAACGTTTTTTTATCCCGAATTAACGTGATCAACGACAGGATTCGGCTGTTTGCCAACAAGGATTACGTGCGTCCCTTTCTTGCTTTGTGAAAACATAATGCTTTTGTCCCACTCTTTCGTTGTTTAGGGAATTATTATGGCTTTTAAATGTCAACTGATATATTTGGATCTCTTCAAGAGTCTAACTTATTGCAATTATTATCTAAGACGTTTCAATTACCTAAACCTTAAATATTATCCCGGCGGTCTCGGTGAAAGAGATCTGAAACAGGCACAAAGGCGCAAAGAACCAAAGAGGTCGACCCATTAAACGACAAACACCGGTGCAGGCCACAAAAGGCCCAATTATTCAACCGCATAAAGCCAAAAAGAAAGGGGAAGAACACTTGAATGTTCATGGATGCTTTGGAAAAAAAAAAAGTATTTTTAAATTAATTTAAAGTGCCTGCCTGAAGTGATCAGGTCGTGTTTCAGGATTAAATATTGGTTTTTTCAAAGTAGTTTTTTCATTCTCAGTAGTCATATGTGATGATTGGGTGCATAAATCGCGTCATTCCAAAGCTTTGCTTTAGAAAACACTTAATTCTGACATTACCGAGTCTTTTTTCTATACTAATATAATAAAAAAGGAAACATTTGATTGTTTGTTTGTATGTATTGAATAGGCTCAGAAACTACTGGACCGATTTGAAAAATTCTTTTACCATTAGAATCCTACAGTATCCCTGATGAACATAGGCTATAGAATATTTTCAAAAACGTTAGGTTAGTATGTCCGTATGAAAACTTCAATAATGTAACCCAAAACAATAGAGCAAAGTGATGTACTACAGTTTTGAGGACATCAATATATACAAAAAAAAGTGTGCGGTGCCATATGTCTAACTATTACAGTTATGTCACAATAATTACTTTTTCATGTTAAAATTTAAACTTCATAGTACTTTATATTTTCATTACTACGCGAACGAAGTCGCTGGTAACAGCTAGTGTTTTTATAAAAATAAAAATCCGATAAAGTTTTTATGTATGTCAATTAAAAATATAAATTTGTTATAAATAAATACTTCATAAGAATATATGAATGGTCAGCACTTCAGTTTGTTATGTCAAGGTCCTAATGAAAAATTATACAACGAAAAAAATTATTAAATGTCACTGGTTTCTTAGATACTATAGTAGATGAATCACATGTACAATAATAATTTTCTCCTGAAAAATTGCGATTTTGTTGATTGGTAAAATAGGCTCCGGCTATGTATAATTATTCTAATGATAATAATATATAGATATATACATATATGTTTGTAATATCGGTTGCTATGGACATAATAATATAAACACCGTTCGCGAGTCATGTCTATTAAGTATTATTAACCCATTTATTATTCTGTCCTATCTAGTGCATAGGTAGATATATTCCTTTGAAAATTTTCCATTCGCCACTGCGACATTAGATTACTATAATTTTTAGTGCTACTGTCTTTTGTTTGTAGGCCCGTTGCTAGGCGACAGGAAGCACGACATGTGTCTAAAATGTTATTTTATTGATCGTTCCCCACCGTAGTCGCTCGTACTAATGCTTTTGTAGCTTAAAGTCTTATGTCATAGTTATTAACGTAATTATAGGTTTTCTGATCGTTTACTGTTCCACTAGCTTGTTTTCAAATTTATTATTTATTGATTTGAGTACGCGCACGTCATGCGGTAAAACAGTTGCTCTAATCGCTGTTTGTTGGAAAGTTTTTGTTAGGTTTATGTAATCTTGTTAACTTGATATTTATTGATAAAGCGTGTGATCGATGTTGGTGTTCTTATATACTTAGACACTAGCTTTATTTTTTTTTTCCACCACACTCCGCCTGATGTTAAGCTAGAGTGCGGTCCATGAGCATAGGCAACTGTTACCACAGACAGATGTCCACTATGCCGGCTTAAGACGAATGTGCTGTATCCAAATTAACAGGGCACACTCCTCTCGTTATCCCGGCTGGTTCTAAGCTGATCCCGAAACGCGACTAGGTCACTTTTCTTTTGAAAAGCACTTTATTTACATTAATTGTATGACATTTCTGAAAGATGCGTAATTTACAGTACAATATACCTAACTACTAATACTAACATTATATTGTACAGGCTATGGTTGGCGAGTTTCTTGTGATTTCTTCTCGTCATATGCCTTTCCGAAATCTCAGTAAATTATAGTCATATTTGTAATTGGTGTTGGTATTTGGTGCTACACCAAAAGAACATTGTTCGTTCATCTTTCGCATATACTTTGTATTCTTTATATTGTTAACTAAAGCACGAATCAATAAGGGATGTAATTCCCTTATAGGTAACAAACGGTCGGCACAAAGGAACAAATCTACCGCCTAATCCTAGCATGAAAACAATACTTACTATAACAGTTCATTCGCATTGACATGAGCATTAGTTAGGTTGAAATAACGGCCCACGGTTAAGGTCCATCGATCTCTGAAAGCCCCCGCTAAGCTGGGACGTACAAGGGTCGCGCAGAAAGGAAAAATACGACTTGGCCACTTTCGAACGAGTATTACAAATAGGGAGTCCTTTAAGGGCTTCCCTTCGGATATGAGTTATTGATGGTTATGTTTGTTTTTGTACTGTTAGTTGATGCGTGATTGGGTTTCTAGGTATAAGGATAGAAAAAAAATTGAAGATTTTTTTTTCAAGTGATTTAAAATATATATTATTATATACTAGCTTTTACCCGCGGCTTCGCTCGCATTTAAGTCATTAAATAAGTATCAGAGATCATTTCAATAGAATAGATTCCAAACTGCTGAAACTATAGTCAGTTCGAAACTATAGAATAAATAATATATTATTTTTTTTAAAATAAAAAGTATCCTATGTTACTTGTAGTACCTCCAAAAAATATCTGTACAAAGTTTCATGATGACCGATTAAGTAGTTGTTGCGTGAAAACGTAACAAACAAACTCATATTCACATTTATAACATTAGTAGGGATAGATTGATTTTCGGTTTTGTGTTACAACTACCTACTATAGTACATGATGTCATATGTACTTAAGGTTATTTCTATTGTATATATGTCTAATATACATATATAGGTATAAACTAAAGTTATTTACAACACATATTATTGTGCCATAAAGGCTCATAATTTGTGTGTCCTGTTATAATAGTATTGGACGACTATACTATTATCTTTGTCACTAGATGAAGGCCATATAAGGATAACACTAATATTAAAAAAATCGACTGAAATTCGAATCGGAAACATAAACTAAGCATTAAAATACATACGACTATGTAAATGAATAAAAACAAAACAAAAATACAAAACGTTTAAGGGCTAAAATCATAATTTTTCTTTGAGCAAAATAAATGCTATAATTGAACGAGAGAAATAATGTTTCTCTTTATCGCGTTAAGTGGTTTCTTAATTAAACATAAATATTATTTTGGCTTCTGTTCTTGGACTTGTTCTCTCTCACTCTCTGTCGTATATTTCCATTTCTTTCGTTATCCCATCTCTATGTTTTTGTTATGATTTTATTCCTATCATGCAACTGGATTTGTTAAATGTTGGTTTTGTTATTTTAGTAATGTAAAACTACATATATATAGCGGGGTCCTATTAATATGGCTGAGAGAACGATTTAAAGTTGTTATTTTACATAGTTTGTTTGTGTAGATTCTTCGTTGTCTTATTGAGTATCTCAGCAGTCATTGAAGCTAATTTACCAAAAAAATAAAAAATAAAACGATATAATAATAAAATATATCTTACAAAATGTTACCAATTTAATAGTCGAAAATTCCGTGCACTTATTGTCCCCTCTTTCTGAGAATCGAGGAAGTGTTTTCGACGAACTTTGCACCATATTTTATTATTATGACACAGAGAGCGGGGGGAGGGATTCCCGACGTTTGGAAAGTTGGCGGTATTGAAATGGTTTATTGTGTTGGCATTTTGCAACTTCTAAGTTTTGTTGTAAGTTTTAAAGCTCCTTCTAAAGCTCCTTTAGGGGATGCTAACTGAACCGCTCAACTGTCTATAAATTCAAAGTGACTTGCGGATGCTGCTGTTGGTCTCCACACCACCACTATACCTGCCACTACAATTTATTTGAAAGTATAGTATGATAGCAGTTGTTGTGCTGCTTGAGTTTAAAGCAGACGATACCATATTGGACTATTAAAAGTGATCATACAAGATACATCGCACATATCTAATGTGTTTGATACAGAAGTAGTTACAGTTAAACTAGCACGTTAAATGTAGTCAAGAATCGATTAAAAATTAAAACATATTTTAGACAGTTTTTCATGATTTATACTCTTCTGTATCTGTACTCTTAATATAAGTAAGGTTCGTTTATATATGTATATGTATGTATATATGTGTAAAATCTACATATACAGATTTCACCATGAAAACAAGGTGAACCTTTTCACAAAGTTCATTGACCCGTATAATACAGCGTCGCTTGCTACACCTACGTGTTTGTTTTGGACTCCCCTTAAACCTACGTTTACATCATTTTATAGGCATACAACAAGACGTCCATTTAATTTGTTTGTTCATTACTATAGTCCTATATCTATGTCAAAGTTGCGGTCTAGCTTTAATATTAGACAATTAAAACAGTCGCATATCGAACTACTAAATAGATTCCATATTGAATTGAGTCAGTTGAATTATATATAAATGTTAAATAAATAAATAAAACGTTTATTTTTTAAATAAATATTACAATCTGTTGCCTTGGCGCCAAAAACCAGTGTTGGTTTGTCTTGCAGCGTTGCACATTCGTCTTGCATTTCTAAATATAACTTAAATTAATATAAAAACATGTTAATATAAATAACAAAATAATATAAAATATAATAAAAAATAGATTTTTTTTATAAAATAAGTAATTAATTTCATGATTAAATATTTTAAACAAACTTGATCATAAGGTTAGACTCTTTTTTACTGGTTAGCTGGTAGAAAATGCCTTTAGGCATTAAGTTCGCCGATTCGTGACTTTTGCAAATAAATAATTTTATTATTATTGATCAATGTCAGTTCTAAACAATTGACTGAAAAACCAGATATGAAGTTTATGCAAAAAATTAAACAATAACCTAAGTTTTAAAAATATTTAATTGTAGTTAGGAAGATCTGTGTCTCCATCAACCTTAACACTAGATTTACCAGAGCAGTCAAAATGACTGGTCATGCAAAATCAAATTAAAATTCCTACTGCGTGTAACATTTTCTTTAATTATTCTAATCTTCTTTAACTTATAACAGAAGAATTAGTTTTACGAATTTTATATTGTTTTATATATATTTGTAACAGATATATACTTTTTTTGTTTTTGGTAGAAATAGGTATATTTGAGCTGGTAAATCTAGTGTTAATTGAAACAAACAACTTGTATAGATACAATAAATGCTGATAAACTATGTAAACTCTATTCTCTTGTCACGCAATGCGGAGAGTTCGCAGGGAAGTGCCCCAAACTTCCACTCATAAGGGAACTTTGCGTTAGCAACAGATTGGAATACGCCTGTAGGGTGACAATGTTTGAGAATTATTCACGGATTTTTATATCAACATTTTTTGTTTTATTTGATGTGTCTACAACGTGCTGCTGCTCTCAAAAATGTCCTAAATAATGAAGATATTATGGTAAACAAATTTTTTGAGTAATAACGTCTAAACAAGAATCCTTTCTCTCGTGATTGCTCAACGAAGTAGCCACACTGAAAATTCCAAACATAAGACAAGATTGAATTTTGAATGTTCACTTATTAAGTAAGCCTGAAATGTCGAAAACTTCACCGCAAACAAGTTTTAGTGGAAATCATTGTGATGATGGCATAATCTGAAAAGGGGTTGGAAAATTTTGATGGATTTTCTGCTTAAAGTTTTACATCGAACTATTTTCGAAGTTCGTTGGAATATTTTGGAGAGAATGGTAATTTGGTTTATTTAATTACTACCTTTTAAGGTAAACAGATCATCACGAGATGAGATTTTATTGTTGACATTTTATTATTATTATTATTATTATGTATGTTTTGTAATTGACTCCTCCTTGCATGGTGTATTAGAATTGACTGTAAGGCCATGTAAGTGACTGTGCTTAAATAAAAAAAAATATTTCTAGCTGAATTTTTTTAAGTATATTCTGAACATTAACTTCATTGTAATGTTTATTTGCAATATTAATTGTCGTACACCTATGTCTGATACCTTTCGGGGTAGGCAGAGACCACAAAGCTCTAGTGACACTACTCTTGGCATTATTGTAATAGTAGGTATATGCTTAATAAAAGTTTGCCCCATTGTTAAAAAACGTGCTATGAAAATATATAGTCTACTTCAGGCTGTAGTTTAAGTAACCCTAACTCTAGAATAATACTCAGGCGACTTGAAAAATGACCGAAACTGAACAAATACGGTATAAAAATTACTATGTGTGCGTCGCTAAAGCTTTTTTCGTCTATCAAAAGAAACCGCCGGGATATTTGTGAATTTATCACACGCGGTATAGTGTGTATGGTTAGTTGTGTGCATGTCAACAGAGATAAGCCGTCTTTGTTGGTCCATTGTTAGTCCTAAACGGTTTTGTGAGCCTGCCCTATATCGCTCGGCTTGTCGGGTTATCCCTAAACATCGATGCCATGTTACGGCGCTAAGATGAGCTGGGTTTTGACGTTTTCTTCTGACAATAATAGTAGTATATATGGGTAGCAGGACCAGGACTAGAGAAATATAGAACACCCAGAATTGAAGTACTTAATTTTTTAAACATATACAATATACTGACCCTAAAGTAAAATACTTAGTGCTAGGAGTCAAGATAAATCAGGACAAGAACACTATAAACATATGACATAATAATAAATATTTGTTTGAACCGGGAATCAAACCCGGGGCCTACTGGTGTTCTGACTACTGCGCCGAAAGGGTCGTATTTGTTATGTTACAATATTATTTATAGTTCATACTCATTCGATTACTTAGGATTACATAGAGATTCTGTTTACCCTTGTTTTGTGTTTTAGGCGTAAGGATGACATTCCCAATACATCAATTTTCGTAACACCTACATACGTATGTACATAGACAGTTGGTAAAATAGTTGAGACAACGCAAATTGATCGATTACATAGTTTACTAACTGCCATAACCGAACTTCCGTCTTTAACGATACTTGCAACTTTGAATAGATGTTAATGGTTGGCTTAAATTACAAACCAGCACATTATGGCCGAGAACGATTAATAACTCACTAGAGATGACATCGAACACAGAGTTGTTGTGATACGTTGATTTGTCCAGTGGGCTAATGCGATAAATATTTTTGTAATGATTATTCGAAAACATGTTTTGACTGATTTGAAAATATATATAGAACTTAGTTTCATCGAAACGTTATTATATTCAACCATAATATAAACTTTAAAATATAAATATGTATATAAATTATATACTCATTACCATTTCTAGTATAGTGGTACCTCGACATGCGAGTTTAATTCGTTCCGTATTATGCTCGTATCTCAAAGCACCGTATGCTGCTGCGAATGTAGATCTTGTTCGTGGGGTCGTGTGCAGCGGTGTAGTGTGTATCTCAAAGCAAAATATCGCTCGCTCGGCGGCTCGTATCTCAAAACACTCGTATCGAGGTACCACTGTATATGTAATTCAATGTTAAGGGAGTGAATATTTTATTTTGAGAGGTAAATATGGAAACATGATGGAAAAATAATAATTGAAACGTAGAAGCTTATAGAAGACTTTGGACTAATATAATCCGGTCGAACCATTAAATCTTTGTAAGTTCAGAATGCAACGTGAATTTTTCAATACAAACTTATGCAAATATTATCTATCATGTTTACAAAGCGATCGATTGAAAACGCTAGAAACATTATTGGGCGGTTTCGCGCGCAAGATTGGCTAAAATTACTTTTTGCCCTGCCTCTCTTAGTGTACGTAACCTTTAAAGGAAAGGGCTTTGTTGGCCCTTCGTTCGGGGATATAAAATATCAACGTGTTTTTTTTTTGTTCCTTCCACATATTGGTCTTACCGTTATTGCCGACGGAGATTGTTATTGTACGAAATTGTTACGAGAAAATCTTTCGGTTTGTTGAGAAAATATTTTTCTCGGATAGTTTTTAACATAAAAAGTCTACGATTGACTGTTTGTTCAATAAAAATAGGGTTAATAATTCAAAAGCTCGTAAATTCTAAAGTCCACTCGGGATGCCTGTCTTAAATTGCAAGTGTTCAAAGATCACGTGCCGGCGATCACAAAGAAGACGTAAAAAACGTGAACAAGCGCCAACAACTTCCCAAGTATCCAATAAAAGGTGGATGCATGCCCGCGACAGATGCAACTAACGTTCCAACTTCAACGACGAGTTGGCCGACTGCTCGCAGCTGTTCGTGAACTAGTTGCACGATTTGTCCGATCAACTTTCGTATTAGTTGGGAGCGTGATCGATATGGCAGGTCTCACTGACAGTTCCTTCAATGGTGACATATGACGCGACGTCATATCGTCTAAGTAATTTGTCTCTGCTGGTTACGTTTTTATTCTTCGTCGGAGGCGTGTGAAACAATTTTTTTTACATTATAATGGAGTTATCATTTGTTACAATTATTTTTGACAATTTTATATGTACGTAAATAAAAAGCAATTAACCTACGTATTTCTGAATGATGAAAATAATCAATGTTACCTACCCCCTTCATAATATGCCACAATGGGGGTTGATTTACATCCGGGGGATATTAAAGTAAAATTCACCGTATAATTTTCTATAGCATAATTTAGTTGTAACGTTCCTTCTCTTTTTTTTAAAGAACCTACAATCGCGTCAGCCGAAGCGACCGGACGACCTTTCAGCCGAAATAATTTGTAGGAAAGCGCCGCCAAATACCTGTCAATCTATCATCCAGGGGTGGCTATTGTATGGAAAATTAATAAAGTAAATTACTCACCCACCCTCGGTCGGCTGCCACCACTGCACCATTCTATTGATCGTTTGACCCACAAGTCTCGGGTGGGCTGACACCATGTTGACACAATGGGAATCCTAATAGAAAGTGTTAAATGCCTTTACAGACACGCTGTGATTAATTAGCTACAATGTAACAATGCTTTTATTTATTAATAATCTTGACATATTTAATTGTTCTCTTGCCTCAATTAAAAATCACAAAATTTGAATTGAATAATTTGTAATTCTATAATTTAATTTTGACATTTGAATGACTATATTTTTTATTTGATTTGATTGTTATTTTGATTTAATTAATGAATGATTATATTTTTATTTTTTTGACTTAATTGTAAATAGTTTTGTAATGTTAGTGCATGCAGTGTTCACTGTGCATAGGGCCTACAATCTGATTGTTACAATTCTTAGTATGATGTTAATTCCTAGTCTAGTTGTAGAGCCCTGTTTGTGGACCCAATAAATAAATAAAAATTATTCATAATTTTTTGTAAATTCTAAAATCTAACAATAGTAAGGTATCTATGTGTATCTATAAGAATGTATCTATGTGTGTGTGTGTTTGAAGTACATAAATCACAGGTGCTTTTCAGCTTGAAAGTAGCCATACACACACACATTCGTATATATTTTTATATATTTTTTTTCTATGATACCACAGAACATAGTAACTTCAACAACATCTCATTGTGACAAATATTATATTCCTTTTCCTTAAGTTAAAGTTAATAATGACAATGTAAATATAATTTCTATTGTACATTTAACGTTGACAGTTTCTAACCCAAAATGGATTATAAGATTAATCAAACATTTACAATCCACATTGATGTTGGTCTTGAGATGATTGGGATTCTAGTTGAAGTATTAATGTGTCATGCGTGACTTACGTGCTATGATGTGTAAAAGAGTTGAGCTGCTAGTGTACCTGCATCTGTCAGTCGTATACGTTATTAAGTGTCGTTGATCACGTCACGTGATTTGATCTTTATGCTTATGCCGAGGGAATTATATGTACTTCTATGAAGCGTGCAAAACCTCTGCAGTGAATAATTGAAAGACAAATATAATAATAGAATAGTGTAATTCGATTCATTTATTGTTTTGTTTTAAATTCGTTTGTTTTTTTTTTTTTAAAAAAAGAACAGATGTTTTAATAACCAAATAAAAAAAACTTTTTAACAAACATTTTTTACGTGAATTTTCTCGTTTTGTGTTTTGTTATTTTTTTTTCATATTTGCATATTTTTAATATTTTATAAGCTACGTAAAAAGGCTATCCCAATGAAATTGTTCGACTTTTTGTCGCTTCAACCGAAATCTTAAGTTCAACGAACTCTTTAACTACAATAATAGTTCACTAAATATCCTCACCGTGAAACCAAATTTAATTGAGACAATTGACCTCCGCTTACGTGTCGGCGAGTGGGTCAATTGTGCTCAACGTTAATACGGGGTTGGGTCATTCCAGTCTTCGATCAAGTGTGTACGTATCATTTAAGTGGTTGTAATAATTTAGACTGAGATATAATTGGTTGTTTCAGGCGCTACTTTGCGGAAATCCATATTAAAGGAAATTATTTAAAACTGTTTTGCTTATAATTCCCGCTACATTAGGTCGATGAAGGAAAATAACCTCCACCAACATGCAGTAACTGTTCGACCACACGTATCCTGATGATACTACGTGAAGTGACGAGACAAATTATTGAATGTTGGTGGAGGTTATTTTCCTTCATCGACCTAATGTAGCGGGAATTATAAGCAAAATAATTTTAAATAATTTCCTTTAGACTGAGATAGTCAAGTCAGACATAATAACGGTGGCGTTTTTTTACGAACACACAATGAATAGATAAAAATTACACACAAGCTTTGGTCTGCGGGTTTTAACAGGTTTCCAACACTAGAAAATATTTTTAATGTTTCACGTAGTTTGAATATTATATTGCGGAATTTTCGTTGTAGCAATTGATATAATCGATCGTTTTTTGTTTATATTGTAATTAATATTTATTTCGTATATGTATATAAGTTTAATATTCAATAGTGATTTGTTAAAATTAAAATTAATAAATATTATTTTTGTTTCAGGTAATCGTTGTTTGTTTATTTAGAACAATTTCGCAATAGTTTGTTGTTATATGTAAGTGTATATAAAAATATTATTTACTAGTATAATGTTACGTTACATAGTTGAATAGTAAACAGAATTTTCCGGAGGGGTTTGTGGAATTATTAAAATATACGCCCCAAGAGGGCGTGCTGGCAGGTTCGAGGGAAAATACGAAATATAAATATATAAAGACGGCGGACACTCGATTCTTCGAATTCGTCTGCGGAATTCTTAATGTCTCCGCTGAAATTTTGTAATCTTGTCGAGTGCTCGGCTCTTTTGTTTGAAAAGAAGAATACTTTTATAATTGAACACAGTACGTGATGCAATGAATTATTTCTTTATTAAGATAGAATACCTTTTTTGTTACACACATTAAAATAGAAAAATTGTCCTAATATCGTAGGTTTAAGAAGAAAAATAAAAAATAATTATAAATCAACATAAGTAGAATATTCATGACAAGGCATTCAACCTCATTATATGTTTTTTAAACTCATATTTAACTTTAATTATATTTTTAATATTAGTTATATTAATCGGCAATTCATTATAGGCCTCCGCTCCTTCCACCATAACACTTCTCAGCTTTAATATCAGCTTGGATTCTCCAATAGTTCGTCCATAAGAGATTGATTACGCACATTTGACAATAAATAGCTTCAAAATACAATTTTCCATCTCATAAAAAAATATCTCAATGGTTTCTGAGATAATACAACTTAAAACAAATTATACATAAAAACAACTTAAAATCGGTGTCTTGTAAAGACTCTGCCTGGTGTTGAACTATAATATACAGATGTCTGAGTGCAAGTCACCTTCGTTATTTCGACTTTATAATGAGCGCTAAATAATTATTTGAATTCGTAATTATAATATAACCGTGTGGTCCTTCGTGCCGGATTCCTTCGCTCCCGCTTACACTACCCAATCAACTCATATAATAATAATATTTAAAAAATGTGTGCGGATAGTGTAAAATGGCGTTAACAATAACTATATATATATATATATATATATATATATATATAAAACTATATATAATATGTTATGTCTCTTCCTAGTATGTATATATGTATTATAGTATTATTATTGTCATTATTAGTTTATGTATGTATCTATGTAACATGGTGTGTATATTTATCTTCTGCATTGCTCTACATCTAAAAGTTGGTTGTCTGCAAGAGATCGCTTCTTAGCGATAAGGCCGCCATCTCTTCTAACTCGCTTCTGTATTTTACTGTATTACAGAGTAACCTCAATATAACGATTTCCTCGATTTAACGAATTTTTTGAAATCCCCTAGAACTGCCCATAAGAGCTAATGCAAAATATACCTTTACATTACGAATGTATTTGTTAAAAATCTGCTTATAACGAATTTTCAGTCTTTGCAAAATATAAAAAGAAAGTATTATTTACCGAAATCGTTCGCTATAACAGGGAAAGCAGATTAGTACCTACGTAAAGCTGAGATTAATAATTTTTAAACCTTGTTAAAACGAATCCTAGACCAACCTAACAGCTGTATAACGAACCTCATTGTAACAAATTACTTGATATAATGAACTATTTTCTGATTCCCCTTCAGTATCGTTATATATATATAAATATAGCCACAAAGTGTATTGAACACCGAGTTGAAACACAAATGATATGACAACCGAATGAATATGAAGCAGTTGACACATTGTTTCCGCTACCTACACGTATTCTAATTAACATCTTGTATAGACGGCATCTATTCAATACACACTAAGCACATCCGAATTTCAATTAACGTGGATATATTCCGTGCGCTCACTGTCTAATTGTGGATTACGTATTGATTTTGGATACACAATACGTGTATTAACCAACTATCAGGTAGATAAATGCCTTTTAATGTGTACAGTCGACAATCTTCAAATGGATACAGAGTGGACTTTGGACTGGAAGAAACAATCATTAGAAAGGGATAACTATATGCTTATCGTGCCGAAGTTGAGGCACGTGTGAAAGGGATGCAGATATCTCCTTTGACGCTCACAACACCGCGTTTGTTTCTCTTACTATCGTTTATATACCTACAAAACTGTATCCATTTGAAAATCGTCGTGTATACATACATATTGTAGCTTATTATAATACCGCTCAAATAATTATACTAATTTATTACTAACTAGCTGTTGCCAGCGACTTCGTTCGCGTAATAATGAAGATGTTAAGTACGATGAAGTTTAAATTTTACCATGAAAAAGCAGTTATTGTGACATAACTGTAATAGTTAGACATATGGTATCTTTACACACGAACTAAAGCCGCAAAAACTTTTTAATAATAATACTTCTTAACGGTAGATATAAAGTATAGTTAGACATATGGTATCGCAGACTTTTTTGTAGATATTGATGTCCCCTATAAAACTGTGGTACATCACTTTGCTCTATTGTCAATAATTTTTTCACACTTTGGGTTACATCATTGAAGTTTTCATACAGATCCCTAACGTTTTTGAAAATATTCTATAGCCTATGTTCATTAGGGATACTGTAGGATTCTAATGGTAAAAGAAATTTTCTCAAATCGGTCCAGTAGTTTCGGAGCCTATTCAATACATCAAACAAACAATCAAATGTTTCCTCTTTATATATTAGTATGGATATAGATTATGAAGATTTTTAAATTAAATTTAAAAAAAAACGTATTCATATTTCCTTATTGAGTCAAATTGACTTAGGCGGTGTTGCTTGATATGTTAAAAACTTAGTCAATAAACATATTCTTTAATCACAATCCGTGTCGGTGATGTTTTTACGATCCAATTCATTAGATCACCAACAAGGGCCTACGATCTATTAACATCAAACCCCCGAACGTTTCATTGCCTCGGAAAAGGGCTCTGATTTTCTCCTGTTCCATGTCTCCCTGTAGCAAAGAGAGCGGTTAATTCTTGCTATATCAATAAATCGAATTTATTGACTTTAGTTAATAAGTAAACAATTAATGACAATATATATTTTTTTAATTAGGCTCCAATAGAGAGCACTTTTACTCGTCAATATATATATAAATATAAATGAAATAAATTTATTAATTTAATAATTATCAATTTGATTTAGCTGCTGTATACTGGCATTGTCCACTTACATACTAATGTCATAATAATATATAATAAATCTACTATGATGTAGAAGAATAGCTGCTGTATAGGGGCATTGTCATCCTGTTATATGCCTATGGGTAAACATAAAATGAAATCGGTTATGTCCAAGTTTTGTTATCTATAAGATATTCATCTAACGTATAATATGATTTTTGAATAAGTTTGCTTTTTATGATTTTCTTGAACTGAAACTACTGCCGGCTTCATAAATGTGCTATTAATAATTTAAAAAATGGTATGCAGCATACAATAGTACATAAATAGAGAATTACTGTAAACTAAAAGTTATATTCGATTGTCGCACAAGAATTACGCCTCCTCCGGTTACGGGATTTTCTAACCCCCTCTCTAATTGATCGCTGTTGTCTGTACAAGATAATTTCACTGTGACGTGATCCGCATTGTTACTTCTTTTTATTGCTGACTGTACAAAGCTCTTATCCGTTTGCGCGAACTGGAGATGTTTCTTTTGACAAAAAAAAGGTACCTTGATAAAAATAATGTACATTGCGTGTTGTATCGGCGTGATTTTTCATTGTAATGTGCGTAGTTCTTTTGTTTCTAAAAGTAAAATAATGTAATATAGCTTCTTTTGGCTTATATATATATATATAGTTTCCAACTGACTATAGTTTCAGCTGTTTGGAATTATATTGATTCATTTCTATTGAAATGATTTCTGATACTTATTTAATGAATTGAATGCAAGTGATGCCGCGGGTAAAAGCTAGTATATTTATGAAGATAAGTTATAAATGAATAAAACGAGTTGTACTATAGTATGTGATCCTTCCAAAAGTAAGCAGTAGCAGTAGTAAAGCTCACGAAAACCCTCTCTGTATTTATTTTCACAGATTATACAGTTGTCAAACTCACAAAGTTGTCGATTTGACTGGAAACCTTTCTGTGTGGAGCGCACTGAAAGTTTTGCGGTTACGTTTTGTTTTATGTCTTGTTGTCCGTATTTCAGGAAGTATCAGTTCAGTTGCTTTTGTCCCCGGGATCGTTGTGTTACGTCGATTGAATTAATTCTATTGCCCTGTTTTATGTGGAAATGAATGTTTAGCTAAACGTTTTTGTTGGGTTTTTCTCCTCTATTCGATTGTCCTTTGATGATTGTTCTTTGTGGGGGTGATTTACTTACATTTACCGAGATAGTGTTGTTTGCGATACGATTCAATAATGTCAATTATGTATTTGAATAATCTAAAGGTTTAATACCGCGTTTATTTTGAGAAAAACAAACCTCAAACAAACTTACCTCAGTCTCCTCAAATATAAAATTTCAATAATACTCGAGATTAATTTCCTCACGAAAAAAGTATATCAATCATATATTAATTGTTAAATTGCATATAATTTCAATTAAAATAAACATTCTAATTTATAATCTACTAGCTTTTACCCGCTATTTAAGTCATTAAATAAGTATCAGAGATCATTTCAATAGAAATGAATCAATATGATTCCAAACAGTTGAAACTATAGTCAGTTGGAAACTATAGTAAAAAATCATTTATTTAAATAAAAAGTATCCTATGTTACTTATAGTACCTCCAAAAATATGTGTACAAAGTTTCATGATGATCGGTTAAGTAGTTGTTGCGTAAAAACGTAACAGACAAACTCACATTCACATTTATAATACTAGTAGGGCGTCGGACACTAAAACCACGGTTATATAGTGAGTAGGTGAAGCTTGTTCCGATAACTTGGTACGCGCTCGTTCTTTTAAGCCGCTAACGTTTTTGAAATCAATTTATAAATTAGTTACAATTAATTGAAATATAACAAAGTATTTCCGAAAGACACTTATAATTTCAATAATACCATTTTACCGAAACCGATCGATGCTTGAAAATTCGACATCATATGGAAATAAAAAGGTTACTTTTAAAAGCTTTTTTTTTGGTGGCGAAAAATTAAATTTGCGTAGGTACCGCCCGCTGTCGAATTGTGTGAGGTAAATTACTCGGGCCATTGTGAAGGCCCACGCTGTTATTGTTATCGCTACGAATAATAGCATGTTTAATTTTGATGTATTTTGTTGTTTTTTTTCTTTTCTTTAAATTGTGTTATTCGTCCTTTGTAATAGGTTGTTGGTCATTAGTCATTGGGTGGTTACAATATGTGAAATGTCACTTTCCATGGAGTATATATCTTCTCGCTGTTCTACTCTTCAGTCTACATCCCTACTAATATTATAAATGTGAATGTGTGTTTGTTTGTTACGTTTTCACGCAACAACTACTTAACCGATCATCATGAAACTTTAGATACATATTTTTGGAGGTACTAGAAGTAATATAGGATACTTTTTATTTAAAATAAAATAATTTGTTTTTTACTATAGTTTCCAACTGATAGTTGTATGGAATCATATTGATTCATTTCTAATGAAATGATCTCTGATGCTTATTTAATGACTTAAATGCGAGCGAAGCCGTGGGTAAAAGCTAGTATGTTATAATTAAAACATAGGTGTACGAATATGGGGGGCTACTCAGGCATATCGGAAGTTTCGTGATACGGCCTTCACCTCTGTAGCTTACGTGAATTTTGACTTGTAAGCCCGTAAAAAGTCCTGTCAAATGTTCGTAAAATAAGCATTCGACGTCGCTGTCGAATTCGTAATTTCGGTTCCGTAAGTGTTCCTGAGTAGGAAAGTTTTATTCTTATTTCATATCAATTGTTCTTCACAACTAGAACCTCTTTTGTGATTATGAATATGCGTATATACATGCCAATGAATGTATCTGACATATAAACATCAAAGATTTGTATTGTAACGGGTTAAAAGAAAACTTTGACATTTGATAATTGTTACAAATTAAGTAAATGTCTAAAACGGCGATTTAAATGTAATTACTTTCAAAGTAATGTCGCTTCGTGACTGTATCTGTGAAGTTAAGTTACGCTAATTTTACATGTGACTGATAAATTTACTTAAGTAAATTATTTTCTATGAGGCACAAAAATTTACTCGAGTCAAGTTGACTAACTTGTTACTCGAGTTAGTAGCCAATGACTTGAAGCAGGATTAAGTTGTTCTCGGAGCAAAAGTGGACTTATTGGAGAAAGTAGAAATGCTTAATATTAAAAATAAACAATTAACTTGAAATAAGCATTTTTACCAGATTATAGTAGTTTTTAAATTCGTAATCAAGTTACAAAATAGACTTAAGTAATAAGTAAAGTCAATCCGAGTAACGTCACTACTGTTTCCCAAAGTTTTAGACAATGTAAGCAATTATTGTAAACGGTTAACGTATGAAGTGGATGGAGTGGAAGTTTATTGCCAACTCTTGCGAGAGTGTTTGTCGTGTTTAATGGTTTTGCTGTTATATTGAGTAATATTAGTTCGGATTTGGATTTTGATTGATGTTCTGTTTGCTTTAGTATTGTTTAGTTAGTTGGGATACCATCGGTTTTAAATTATGTGCGAAACAAATGTATACACATATATTCATTATGATCTATCTCTCACTTCTTCTATGCGAGTAACGATTTTTATAATCTGACTTAAACCTTTCGTTTAATTGGTTTCTATAATCTGAAATATGGTCAAATTTGCGAAGGCCGTATACGTAGCGAATGCACAGATCAAGGAGCCTATCTAGTTTATTTAATAGTTCTTCTGAGATACCTGGATAGCACACGTCAGCATAGTCTATGACTGGAATAAGAAGCGAGTTCACCAATGTTAGTTTGGTCGAGATGGGAAGGAAATTTTGGTAACGTTTTAAGAAGTGCATTATAAATATTAGTACGACGGTTGCTTGTCTTTTTTTTTAAATTGGCATTTTTTAGAAAAAAAAATTTACATTTTTACATTTAGTAATTCCTGGAGTTCGCAACTAAAACGTTACCAACTAACTAAATATAGCCTCCTAATTCATTTATATATAATATGTATCGTATATGGCAGCGGTTCTCAAACTTTTTTGACGAAGGAAAAAGCCTTAATATAATTTTAAAAAACTGATTTATGTGTATTTATTAATAATCATATTGCAATGTAATATTACGTAATATTTAGTTGGAATATTTAGATGTAACCTTATAATCTCCCTTTGGTAGGTATTTTTTGCAGTATTTTAGCCCTAGGGTTCCGCGGAACACACTTTGAGAATGGCTGATCTACGTCTATCACCCACTATATAGGCATCACATCTAATCTAGCATTACGGATAGATAGATGAATGAAGGCAGATAGGTCATTTACCAATATGTGCGACAGGTAAATAATCCGACTGCGAACTAAGTTAACCTCTCAATTCGTGTAACCATTGAAATTTTCCACCGTCTTTAACGGGATTCATTCATAACTCACGGCCGAGTGGATCCGTCGAATATTTCAAGCGAGGCAGCTCTCCCACCCGCCCCTATAAATTCCGGACGTCGGGCTGCCAAATTAGGCGCGAGAAATGTCGAGTTATTCCTCACCATTACGCCCGTACGCGGCTACGTGTCCCATGAGAAATAACTTTTTAAAAGGGACACTTTTTAAATATTCAGTAGAGTTATATATTATACGACTATTGATATGGCGGAGGTAAGGATAAAAGATTACGCAGGTCCCTTAGTTTGGGGTCGGGATGTATTTATTATAGGTTAGTCTTACTTAAGTTATTTGGTCTTAGATAAAGAGTGGTAGGCGCAGACTAATGATGGTATTAGCCCAGTATGCTGTCCTGGGGAAGTACCACCACTTTCAAGCGGAACACCTGTGAATTGACCTAATCGCGTTTTGGGATCAGCTTGGAAGTAGCCGGGATAACGAGAGGAGTGTGCCCTGTTAATTTGGACAGAGCACATTCGTCTTAAGCCGGCATAGTGGACATCTGTCTTGTGGTAACAGTTGTCTATGCTCATGGACCGCACTCTAGTTTAACATCAGGCGGGGTGTGGTCATATGCTGGGCTATCAATAAAAAAAATAAAAAAAGATACTGTTCGAAATATGGTGCATTATTCGTAGAGTTGATGTGCACGCATCTGATGCATTTCATTTTAATATGACATCCCTTTATACAGTTTCAGTGCAGACTCAAACAAATAGCACCTGCCAGGTGAAATGGTGAAGTTTTCACGTGTCTCCCCCCCTCTCCTCTGTCCTCCCCTTTTTAATGTCTTGAGTCGTGAAGGCACTTTGCATACGTGCGCTTTAATATTTTGCACGTTATTAAAATATGACGAGCTTTCACAGTGACACGTGGATTTCTCTCGAGTTTTATTACTTTTTGTGGAGTTTTCTTTCCAGTTATATTGATTTTAAATAATAATTTGTTATAATTATAAATATAACAACTTTATACAAAACAAATATATAATTAGTTTATATAATATACGAATTAATATTTATTTCAACTCAAAATTGAACCTGGGAACTTCGGCTTAATTGATTGGCATGCTAACCAGTGCGACGCAAAACTTGATAATTTAAAGATATAAAAAATCGTCTTGATCGTAAATAAGTGACAGTTGATATATAAATTGGCTATATATGTACACATATAATCGGTAATATTATTGTTTTAACTATTAACTGAAAGCAAAAATGCTAATCGTCCTATTATTAACATGGTAGGATCTACAAAATAGCAATTTTTCAGGAGAATGGTTTAAAGTTGTTATTGTGCATAGTTAGTTTGTGTAGATACTTCGTTGTTGTGTTGAGTATTTGAGAAACGATTAAGAAAATGTTATTTTTTTATGAGATGCTGATTTATGTTTTGAAGCTATTTAAAACGTGAATTTAATAGGACCCGGTGAAATTAAATCAGTCCTAAATGTTCTACTATTAGTAAATAGAAACTTATCGTTGTTCTAAGAATGTAATGAAATTATTGCATTATATCGCGGCTTCTATTTTGTCGACATGATTCCGGCATTAGCGTGATCGTGACGCGTATATAAGGGGATTTTATTTTATGTTTTTCTTATTGGCAATTTTAATATTTAAAATGAATTAAAAATGGAAGTATTATATATTTCGTTGAATTTATAGATACGGTGTGTTTAAACTGATTGATTATATTCAAATTCTTTTATTGTTTATTTGTAAAATATGTGATACTACTAGTGTGATATTACCTATGTTACTTACTAACCATAATTATGGTAAATAAATGAATTTGAATTTGAACTTATTACAAAGCATTTATATAGTCCTTACTAGTAGTATATTCATTATTCAAGTCAATAGTGTCTTCATTCATTAAGTCTCAACAGTAAAAACAGTCTAAATAAAAAGAATCGTATATATAATTCGCATAGAATCATTCAATGATTTAACTCCACGAGCGGCATTTAAAATTTAAACGCTTACAACACATGAAAGAAGAATATAAAACCGTTACTACATTGGGAGCAGCCGGCGGACACGACCGAAGGCATTCAAATCTGGATGATTTATGCACAGCGATTGCTTTGCGTTACCCCCACCGTTGGCTCACTCCGAGTGGAGGGGGGATAGGCGGAAATATCCGGGAATAACATAAGAGATTTTTGTCTTTATTGTACGAGATTCTTTTTATATTTTCTGACTGAACTACAGGTGTTTAGAATGAGCTTGAGTGTATTTCTTTTTTGTTTTAATATTATGTTATATACTACGTTCGATTATAACAGCCATTTTCAAATTGCGTTCCGCGGAACCCTAGGGCTAAAATACTGCAAAAAATACCTACCTATAAGGTTACATCTAAATATTATGTAATATTACATTGCAATATGATTATTCATAAATACATATAAATCAGTTTTTTAATATTACCTATATTAAGGCTTTTTCCTTCGCCAAAAAAGTTTGAGAACCGCTGGATTATAATAATAAAATACGTCGAATGTATATCATTGCAAGTTAGAGTAATAATAATAATTATTATTTTGGGCTGGTTTCCGAACGCAGGCAGACCCGCCAGGATGAGGTCTAAGGTGCATCCGCGCTCATTCATATGAGTCAATCTCCCCTATGGAAGCCAGGATTATGAAAGGCAACATTTTTATATCTATATGTATATTTTTCAGTATTTTCATACTAAGAGGCAATTGGCGATTAGTGTTTATCTTCCCGCGTTTGGTATAGAAAACGGATTCGTACGTGTGCCCTTAAACCTTTTTTGCCCTCACGTTTATAAAATTAAACGACCGTAACCCGAAGGGCGTAAGGTTACATTTGTAGTCAATATGTTCGTTGAAAATTTAGCTATCGAAAAACTATCGCTTACACTCTTGAAAACGATCCGATTTTAATACGATTTTGTTCCGATTCTCCGATTTTTTTTAATAATTATAAACACAATATAAACTTTGTCAATGTAAAATATGGGGTGTGATAAATAATATATGATTTTCTATGTAATACACAATTCAAAAAGAGAAAATTAATTCATTTAAAACAATGGATAACTTTAGTTTAAGCACTATATTTATTGCCAGATAATCGTTATCATAGTTGGCCATTTTGATATAAATTTTTAATATTCCGGTGTTAATTTTGTGTAAGTACAAGTCATTTCTGCTTGAAGAGACGTATGTGGTGTACATCCAGGTCCAGTTTAAAAAGGTAGAGTCTCTTGATATTCCACTTTATGAGGGTTACGCTTGAAAGTGGTGTTACTACCTCGAAATGATATGCTGGGCTACTCTAAACATAGTTTGTCCAATGTGCACACGACTATTTTCAAATGGATACAGTTTTTGTAGGTATATAAGCGATAGAAAGAGAAACGATCGCAGTATCATGAACGGTGAAGGAGATATCTACATCCCTTTCATACGTGCCTCAACTTCGACACGATAAGGATATAGTTATCTCTTTCTAACGTTTGTTTCTTGTAGTCCAAAGTCCAATCTGTATCCATTTGAAGATTGCTGTTTGTGCACAAAAATTTGAAAATAGAATACAATACAAAGATAGACGAACGTGGTAGGCGACTTTGTTTTTGGCAATCTTTAATATTTTTTTCTTATAATATCCTCTCTCAAGAGTAGCATAGTGTGTTATACGTGTAAATAGGGGAAGCTAGTCACGTCCGGGTTCAGGGGGATCGTATGCGACTTGGCCCCGGCACTCGCTGCCTTATGTAATGCCCAATTTTGAAAATCTAACCGCGTCGTCCCGAAATTTAGGTCTACACGTTGTATGACTCGCGTTTGTTGGTTTTATATTTTTACTAGCTTTTATTCGCGACTTCGCTCGCATTTAATTCATTAAATAAGTATTAGAGATCATTTCAATATAAATGTATCAATATGATTCCAAACAGCTGAAACTATAGTCAGTTGGAAACTATAGTAGAAAATATATTTTTTTTAAACAAAAAATATCCTATGTTACTTCTAGTACCTCCGAAAATATGTATACAAAGTTTCATGATGATCGGTTAAGTAGTTGTTGCGTGAAAACGTAACAAACAAAGTCACATTATTTATTGTGTTACTATGGCCTAATTCTATATATTAAGGAGTGATGTAAAAACAATTGGAAACGAAGTAATTCGAACTAATCTTCAAGCATCTTAAAGAATTCATTTTTGTAGAGAAGGTGTCGGCCATGCCTCTATAGGTTTAGGTCTTTGTAAAATATAATACGTGACATGGGTCTTTATAGTATGTGTTAGTGTAAAAAAGAAACCAATTAAACCGAAAATATATATATTTTTAGATGTAATTTAAAGTATACTAAAATTTAATAGTAGGTAAGTAATTTAAAATGACAAAATTAAGTAAAATATATATAGGGTCGAATAGAGGACAGACCTCGGAACGGTGTTTCAAATTCAATGCAAAGGTAGACTCCATACATAATCCAGCGGGTTGTGTGCAGGGGTCGCCTGCGAGGCCACTAATTTTCATAGTAAACGAGTGGTTGCATTATTTAAATCTGTCGCACTAACACCGCATAGGTGTATGAAATCATGCTTGGTAGGACAAACTGTGGGGTAGACAGGGTTTTGTTTTCTGTCATATGAGTGTCAGAACCAGCAAGACATAAATATATAACATCAAGACACGAAACAAATTCTTTGTTTTTTTTTTCATATATACCAGGGGTCGCCAAGCTTCTTGATAGTCCGAGAAATTTTTCATTTGTTGTCAGTAATTTGAGACATTTTGAAACACGCATGGAACGATAATATTTTTTTAAAAATATAATAGTACAAAAATGAAAAAGGATTACAGTACATTTATCGAGAGCCACAAATAAATCTTCAAAGAGTCGCATGTGCCTCGCAAGTCTCAGGTTGGCCACCCCTGATATATACAATATCATTTTAAGAATTAATATCGTATGGAAATCGTACTTAAATCTTTTGCGTAACAAATTGGCGCTGTTTAAGTGTCATTTTTGAACCGTATATTTGCTTTATTTTTTCAATTGTTTATATGCAAATATATTAATAAACTGGCTCGCTTTAAAAAAAATATATAATAATCTCTCTCTCTCTCTCTCTCTCTCTCTCTCTCTCTCTCTCTCTCTCTCTCTCTCTCTCTCTCTCTCTCTCTCTCTCTCTCTCTCTCTCTCTCTCTCTCTCTCTCTCTCTCTCTCTCTCTCTCTCTCTCTCTCTCTCTCTCTCTCTCTCTCTCTCTCTCTCTCTCTCTCTGACTCGCTTTATTTGTAATACTTGTCAGAAAGCCAAGCGAAGTATGTGCCCGATATAAGTCGGACGAAAAATCTGATGGGATACAAGAGTGCCTATTATAAAAATCTAATAAAATATTCACGATCAAAATACAGTTTTCGGCACTTCAAAATTAGTTCTGACTTGCTTTATTTTATTGTAAAAAATTGGTTTTTCTTTTCCATTATAAATATCAAATTTATTCGTAGAGTTGAACTTTGTTTGAAACTTGTTTACCTGTAGTTAAATGTATCAGTTAGCAGGTGTCAAAACTAAGTGTACCTCAGTTTAATGTATGTAGATTGCATCTCTGCAGCCACTCAGCGCCGTAGTGGCTTCATGCAGCGGTGAGCGATCTCTATTAAGTCAAGTTTACATTAAATTCAGCACTTTTTCTGCTGCTTTTTGCATGTTGGCTTGGAATTGTTTTTTCGTTGTTTAGAATTTTGTTTTATATAAGCAAATCGTTTGCGCGAAATTTTTTAAATTGAAACTTTGATACTTCGACATAGATACCGTAGTAGTTATTATATCAGCCATAGGACGTCCACTGCTGGCTATAGAATATTGAACGCCAGTGGGATTTATTGATTCATCGACTTTAGGATGTCATCGGTCCATCTTATTGGTGGATCAGAAATACAATATTATTTTTTTAAAAAATACTCGTGGCTGGTTCTGCATGTCACATGGTTCTGAGTTTCTCATTGTGTGTGGTTTAACATGGTTAATTAAAATTGAATATAATTACTATATTATAATATTACCTCCATTGTAATATTAACTATTAATAAACATAAGTAATTAAGTTTGGCTTTATATGGGAACATAAGTTCGGTACATTATTATAAAGCCGTGGCTATATCGGGCACTATTATTAAACTTTTCGTAGTTAATTAATTAATTTTACAAGATAATTATAACGCTTAAGAAATATTAACATATAACAAAATAAACAAAAGAAAATAAAAAACAAAACAACAATTAAAGCATTTTTAAAAAAATAGTAAATACGTGTCACAGTCCGCTTGATATTAGGCTACTATGGTGCTGGTCTGAATTTCTAAACAGGCTGAAGTTCAATATTTGTACTAAAAAGGAAGATCTATCAGAACTCGTTTCAAAATGTACTATCGCCCTAAGACCTGAAATTTCAGTGCAATTTGTAAGTAAGCGGGCGAGTCGTGCTTACCGATAGGGGATTTAATGTTTTCAAAACTCAAATTAGGAGTTTGCAAAGTCGAGTTTAGTATAATATATATTTAACTTTTGTTTTTGTAATAGATTTTAAATGCTTCCTTTTTTATTGGGGTTTTAAAAGATTTTGTTATGCCAAGGTTCTAAGTTCGATCGTGTTAGATCATTACATAATTATATGACCACACTCCGCCTGATGTTAAGCTAGAATGCGGTCCGTGAGCATAGACAACTGTTACCACAGACAGATGTCCACTATGCCGGCTTAAGACGAATGTGCTCTGTCCAAATTAACAGGGCACACTCCTCTCGTTATCCCGGCTACTTCCAAGCTGATCCCGAAACGCGACTAGGTTCCGCTTGAAAGTGTTGGTACTATCCAAGAACGACATACTGGGCTAATATCATCATCAGTCTGCCACCCACTCATTTTTGTTTTTTACACAAATAACTCATAAGTAACAAACTTTGTATCTCGCGATTGTCCCTGAGGCTAACACTGAAAACTCATTTGCGACAAATACGCGACTTTGTCGGTAGGACGATGTCGTGGCTATGAAGGCAAACTTGGGAGCGCCATATCGGCGAGCGCAATATGACATTCTTTTACAAGTTCGTCTGTTGCTCGAACAACAATAGCCTTTTATTTAGAGAAAGTACTGCAAAAAGTTCGCCTCGGCTTCAAGTCGCATCGGACCCGATTCTTAAAGACACAAAACGTGCACAGTTTTATATCGAGATGATTTCTTTTGAAAACTTGTAATTACTTTCTTTATAATATTAAAATAATTTATAAGTCCTACTTAATACTATAAATGTGAATGTGAGTTTGTTTGTTACGTTTTCATGCAACAACTTTTAACGATCATCATGAAACTAATTAACATTCTATTTATAAAAAAAATATTTTTTTTTACTTTTCGTATAGTTTCTGTCATATTTTTACATTTTTATCATGGTTATGATACTTATTTAATGATTTCAATGCTAACGAAGCCGCGGGTAGGCGGATCTCTACTTCAAACAGTTTTAAAAACAATCTCCATAAGCACTTCCCACATAAACAGAAGAACAAAATCCTCTGACAACATAATTACTTAGTATATTTAGTATTTTAATTTTGTTTTTTATGTTTGTGATTTTTTTTCTCTCCCCTCTTCCTTACATATATTTGGTTCTTATTTTTTATTTTGATGTATTTTTGTAATCTTATTAGAAGTGTAGTATCTATCCCTTTATCACCTTGCGCATGTCGTCCTATCCTATAATTAAAATTTCATTTAGTTTATATAATAGTAGTCCTTTTTATAATATACTAGCGGTCCGGTACGTGCTTCGCTGCGTATAAAGTGAAATATTAAAAAAAATAAAATTGGAACACCAAATTCATACATCAAACAGTATGAATGACATAAAAAGTTTCAATTACTGTCAACACTGAAAATAGTTTCAATTTGACAGCACAATCCGCCATTTATTGAATTCATTATTTACAAAAAATGTGATAAATGAAGAACCGCTCTACCGATTTTGTGCAAACTTCACATAAACCATCTACTAAATATTCCGAACAAAGCCTAAACATTTGGTTTGGATAGGTGAGCCCGTTCTTGAGTTATAAAATTACAACGAAAATTGCCACTTATTTTTATATATATATATAGTTCTAATGTAATTTTGTAGGTAGGTTTTATAAATATTATAAATAAATAAAATAAATATTATTATATTATATTTATTAGTGTAATTATTTAATAATTATTATTTGTGTATTATTTTGTATTTATTTTTATTATTTTATTTTTCTACTCTATTTACAACATCACCGCTCACATCTCTCAAAGGTTAACTGGCAGAAAATGCTTAAAGGTTATTTAAAGGCAAAGAATTTATTATTATTAATAATAATATAGGTATTCAAAATAGTTCAGACTTTGGGCCTTTTTGAAAATACAACCTAATTTTGTATAGATACGTAATACATACGTTTATATAATATTTGAATGAATTTTTTAACTCCTGAAAGTTATATCTAATGAAAATATTTAGACTGTAAGCGTAATAAATACCTAATATTATTTGTATTACGAATCAAGTTGGAGCAAATAATACCGTATGTTTTGTGCGAAATTGCTCGAAACAACGTCATGTTAATTCTCACACTAGTGGCGTCTTCGTGCGCCTGAAATTTGGGTCGATTCTAATTCGACTGTGTTCATTTATGACCCCTTGTAATAAATAAATTAGAAAAATAGAGTTTGTTGTTTTTATTGTCGGTAGATTATATGCGACTTGCAATAGTTATTATTATTCGAACGGGGTCACGTGAGCTCTCCCCCCTTGTTCCCTCCCCCCTCGCTATGTCACTGATTAAAGTGTAACAAAAGATACCACCGACACATGTGTTGGGACAAACGGGCACTTTAAATGAATAGGGTCACAAATTAGGGTCAATTTGTCATAATGACACGCGGTTCCCGAGACGCGAAGGCAAATTTATCGCGAGATAAATCCGACCGCGCGTACGACACCTGTCAGATTGTACACGATCTGTGCACGTACCCTCATCTCGTATCAACTGTAGCTTGGGAAATTATGAATTGTTTTATGTGTGTACTTAGTTAAATTACAAATTGTAATATATATTTTTGTTAAGTATACTACGTACTTATATATACTCTGCTACTCCCGCTATAAATAATAAATAAGGTTTTTTGTATCGCATATAATATATATTATCAGAAAACATTAATACTAAATTATTTTCAAGTAAATTTTTAAGGCTTGCAAGTGGGTTATAGTGTACGTGTATCTCGAATCCACCTCCCAAACTATTGTATGACACCAACCCCGTCAATTGACAATACAAATCCCCAGAATACATACAAAAGGCATGTTCAAGTTAATGGTTTTTATGAGGGTTGAAAAGTACTTATTCCTGTAAGGGTTGAACTGACACGATAATGTTACATCTGAAAATCTAAAATTATATGTTATTTTTATGTGTAAAAAAACCTGTCTGTGGTCTAACTTTGAGTATTGAATGATGAAATGGTACAAGCTGAGGTATTAGTTTGTTTCAGCTATTGGTATCAACCCTGTGTTAAAACTTTTTGAGCTCCTCCTCATTTGCACAAAGGATATTTGGGTGCGAGATGAATGTCACCATTTGTCGCGAGCTAAGCCTTCATGTAGACATCAATTTTATTGTTATGCGTTTATGCGTCATGTTATTTTCAGTGAGGTAGAGTTATTGCGTAAATTGCAATTTCTGGTACTTCGTCTCTTTTAAGTGTGTTCATCGCTGCTACTGTACTGGTCTCAGAATTATTCCCCGTGGAACGCTGGTGTGCTCTATTGGTTTCCTATTGGTCTTCTTTGACAAGTCTATCTTGTTTTTTTATAAATACCTCGACATATTATCAAATTTATCTATAATCGAGCTCGACAATATCGTACCTACCTAATACTGCAGAATTATTAATTGTGTTTTTTTTTGTTTCAGGTAATTTCTTTATTTTAAATAGACCTGCTCAGTTATGGAGTCGTTGGTGAATATTTATTATTAATCAATTCGTTTAAGAAACAAAACACATATGTTTATATGTTTGTTTTTTAATTAATTGGTACAATTTAATTTGTTATTTAGTATTAGATTGTGGTTGGCAATTTAAATAATGTATGCATTATTATTTAATTAGAATCTAATAGCAGATAAGTGTCAATTATACCTGACTCGTTACCAGTTAGAAGCTACAAACAAATTGTTCAATGAAGTCGATTGCTTTATTTCGTGCCAGTTTTAGTGTGATATTAGTTATTACTACTGTAAATATTTTTGTAGCTATTTATCGTATTGCAAAGGGTTATTTTTGTTGGAGTTAGTGTTCGGGGATGTGTTTTGTCATTATAAAGTATTAGATGGTTTGATAAGATGAAGATGTATCGTCTAGATTAACAAGCACGTTCTAGATACTCTGTTCACGTAGATCTGGTTTTAAGTCGACAAAATATAGTTATTTTAATATTCGACCTATTTGCAGCACTTTCTAAACGTTATACAGGTCGATTCTAAAACGGTAACTAAATGTCACCTGACTTCTGTCAACGGCCGATGTCAATTTTAATTCGGAATCGCCTAATTGGTCGTCGGCATTCGAAATATAAATATTTAAATATAGAACCGGAAATCGTATAACGAAGCGTAGCCCGGCCGTTTGAGAGGGGGAAACATACCCGTTTGCCTAATACGAGATGGTGCGGAAAGAGGGGTTTTTTAGGGGTTCATTCTTGTTACGCAACAAAGAGGGGAGTGTTAGAGTTTTAATATATATATACTTTTTTTGAGTTATAATTTAATTGCCACCGATATGATTCCATATATAGAAGTTACATTGGTACTGCTTATCGGATACTTTTATTCCTCAATACATATACAAATATGAATATAAATGAAATAAATTTATTAATTTAATTTGATTTAGCTGCTGTATACTGGCATTGTCCACTTACATACTAATGTCGTAATAATATATTATAAATCTACTATGATGTAGAAGAATAGCTGCTGTATAGGGGCATTGTTATCCTGTTGTATACCTAAGGGTAAACATAAAATGACAATGGGACAATGACATAGTGTTCGTATACTTACATACTTTATCCCAATTTCGATGCAGATGGACAAAAATAAGGTGTTACCTCCAACAGCGTTGTTTATTCTTTAAAACAAATGAATTGAACGATATAAGTATATATTGTAACGAGCGTAAACTCTGCAGGGAGTTTTCCTTGTCGCTTGATAAGTACACGGGCTCTGAGATGTCCTTCCAGCTGGCTACACCACTGTTTCCACTCGCCTGGCCGAGTCACTCGTTAACTATTTAAACTACCCCCGCTATGCACACCCCCGTAACATATTCATGAAGAGAGGGGTCAGGTCGCCATGCTTTGTTTATAACATGAGACTAACTGTGTGAATGTTACTTACAATTTTGTTTTTCTTTACCACCACTTTCAAACGGAACACCCGTGAAGGGACCTAGTCGCGTTTCGGGATCAGCTTGGAAGTAGCCCTGTTAATTAGGGCAGGGTACATTCGTCTCCTCAAGCCGGCATAGAGGACATCTGTCTGTGGTAACAGTTGTCTATGCTCATGGACCGTACTCTAGCTTAACATCAGGCGGAGTGTGGTCATATGCTGGGCTATCAATAAAAAAAAAATCTTTGTTTTCTTTTTTTATTTGCTTACCTGACGTCCATGTTCTGGTTAAGGTAGCAATGACTGACGGACTTATTGGTTTTCTTATGCTTCCATGTCAGTTGAAGATGCTAATTACTCGGTACATTGCTCGTTTTCCTAAGGTTTTGTTTCATGTAAATTTAAATTATATGTTATAAAAAGTTATAAAGTAATAAAAACTAAAACATGGTCGCCGTGTTCGTTGAGGTTGTACGAATCCGAAAGGACGATGGTACCTTGGAGTAAAATTTCACGGTTCCTTATGTTTCCTAATAGGGCGTAGGCATCCGGAAGATATGTTACATGCAGGGTGGGGTTTGTACTTTGTATAATTTCGAGTTTGATTTTTCAAATAAGAAAATTGCGAGAATATGGCTAATACTTAGTTCAGCGGTTCTCAAGCTTTTTTGGCGAAGGAAAAAGCCTTAATATAATTATAAAAAACTGATTCATATGTATTTATGAATAATCATATTGTAATGAAATATTACATAATATTTAGATGTAACCTTACAATCTCCCTTCGATAGGTATTTTTTGCAGTATTTTAGCCTTAAGGTTCCGCGGAACACACTTTGAGAATGGCTGTCTTAAATATTGTAAATGTTTAGTATCTTTAAACGCTTAGATGAAGTTGTGTTGTTGTTTTAGGATGTTTGTTTTCATTTTAATCGAAATTCTTATTAGACCTAGAATTTGATAAATTAGTTCTAAATTATCTATTAACGACTGTTTTCGGAGTCATCTGTTATTGTTTGTGTTTTTTCTTTTTATTTTAAGTTTAGTTTTAATAAAATTCTAATTATGTATATATCAGTGGTATTTTGTTGCACGTAATAAAATTGTTATTTTCATTAACTTCTAAAACTTAACTCTATCTTTAATTGTCTTGGGTTCTATAATTAAAATTTAACTTGGTTTGTAATAGAGGTATTTTTAATAATATATGGTACTTATGTTATTTTGTTGGTGGTCACGTAATATACTGGTATCAATTAGTCGAAAACACTACGTTAAAAAAGTAAAACATTCTAATTTTACCCGTTAGAAAGTATTAAAAAACGTATATAAAAGTGTGCTCCATTTCAAACTAAACTCATCTCGCGTATGAGTAATTTATGAATAGTAGAGCATACTTTTATAACGAACTAACTAACGAACGGCCAAGTTTGAAATCCGAAAAGGGTCTTTTCCTTTACACGGATTGAAATGAGCACTATAAAGAGACAAGGGGTAACTCTTACTTGACGTTTCAAGTCATAAGCTGCAGCGATAGGAGGGGCGTATAATGAAACTTTTCACAATAAAAATTGGTAGGTTAGGACTAGTGATGATGATTGGTCCTTTATGTTATCCCAAATTAGTACCATCATTTTTCAGACGTAATATTCGTAGAGACAAGTGGATACCATACATTTAGATAGCACGAACAACAATACAAACGGTTCTTCGGATCGAAAGGAATTGTTTATGCTACGAGTACTTACGTTTCGAATGCTTAATATATTTTAATTTAAACTAAATATAATTTATTTTACAATACAAGTGTTGATAGAACAAGCTTAATAAAACGATTCATATAAATTAACGAAAAGTTCTCTCAAAGAAGTCTGACGTTTTTAGTCGCTATTCACTAAAATTCGGACCACAAATTCAAAAGTTGAGCTTATACCAGTATACTATATAGACTCGAGTGGACTCCGTCGCAGTCACTGATGTCGAGTGCGTAGTAATGAACTCTGTACAGATGTATAAATGTATACGTATCCACATATATAGGACGCACGCCTGACACTTTCCGAATAACTTCTACGTTTATATGTCGCCCTAGTACTTTGAGATTAATTTCGTTTCTTTTTCTTTTATGTAATAACTAGCTTTTACCCGCGGTTTCGCTCGCATTTAAGTCATTAAATAAGTATCAGAGATCATTTCAACAGAAATGAATCAATTTGATTCCTGAAACTATAGTAAAAATAATTTATTTTTTAAAATAAAAAGTATCCTATGTTACCTCCAAAAATATGTGTACAAAGTTTCATGATGATCGGTTAAGTAGTTGTTGCGTAAAAACGTAACAAACAAACTCACATTCACATTTATAATACTATTAGTAGGGATTTATTATGTATTTTAATTGGGTAAATAATGTCTCCCAAAACTCTTGGAATTAGAATAACTAAGAAATAAGTAGATTTAGTACTAATTTTGATTTACTAATAATTAAAAAAATTGAAAGCGATTAATTTTGAAATAAAACGTGTAGTGTTTAGAATTATTTAAAACTCCTCTTTTAAAAGTATAAAACTGAAGTTGTCTAAGTATTAACACACAGCTGGAGGTAGGTAGAGAGATGCTATTTAAATTATTCAGAGCGTGCTGTGTGGATGCTCGGAGGTTAAGTGACTGAAACATTTTCAGTGAGGTATGGTGCTGTTATCATAAAGTATGACCTACTCTTTTTAACATATTAAACGATGCTTTCAACTTAAATGATGACGTAATTTTGAGCAATAGCTATAATTGGCGAGCTCCTTGTGGTCTTCTTCTCGTCATACGGCTTTCCGAAGCCAAGTGCAAGCCTATGATTCTAATAAATTATTTTTATTTTCAATTGTTTTTTTTTGTCTCGAAAAATGTATTAATGATCTTTTTAAACTAAGATGATTATCTTATTACGACCACAACGTCTGGAATTTAGTTTTGGGACGTCGCTCGTGTTAAAAATATTCACGAATAATGCTCAAGCAATGATTTTATTAGAGTATTTATTCTAGAATCGCGCTTGAGTATAGATCTTATCTATGAAAGTTTTTTTTTCTGACAACCAATTGTCATAGATGATACAGTGTCTGTTAGTGGGTGGGTGATGTAAATTAGGATTATAAAAGGAATATTGGTGAAAATTTATAAACGGTTATTGTATATTTTGGGTGCATAATCGCAAAGCGTGTACATTTTCGACGTTGTTATAACCAACTAACTGTGCGAGTATGCAAAACAAGTTGTTTTGATAACAAACGATGCAGGCGCTGTTGTTTCGCGCTCGCTGCGAGAGGCCTATTTCCGACGGCCTACATTTCTGCGCACATTGTAGGTGTTTAGGTTTGTCTACGTGTAGTTGCATTCGTATGCATCGTTGACCTACTATATAATGCAAAATGCAATCTAATGTAAATTATTCAAATTGTTTTGTTTTTTGTTTTTCATTTGATTTTTGTTCTTATATTATTTGCGGATGTGATTTAAGTAATTTGAAAGATTTTTGGCTTACAATTGCTTTTATTTTTGTGATATACAGGATGTTTCGGTCGAACATTCAAAACCGAAAGTGTTGAAAGAAACGTTTGTAGAACCCATTCTCATGGGAATTTTTTTGTTTTAAAATATCATGACAAAGAACGATATCGTGTTATACATATTTGCGAGTTAAACATTAAACATATGAAAATGCGTTGTTAGGTTTTTTAAATTTTATACCAGAGCTGAATAGAAGTACTTAAAAAAAAAAACAAGTATCAAAAAAGATTCGTGAAAAAATATAACTAAATTTTTTAATCCTATAAGTGAGTAAGGCATTATAAATAAAATTGAAATTCGTTTGTAAATATGAAATTAAGAAGGATATAACACGCGGCGTTCGAGGGAGCTGAGTTGCAAATTGCCATGTCTAATTACACATAACATTATGTAAACAAACCGGAGACAGCACACAGACGGAATGGCAAAGTGAATATTAGCAAATTACGTAGATAGCATGAGCCCACTGTACCTAAATCTCAACAAGCAATTAACACGGCCGTAGAAACGCATTTGCGCTCTGCGAGCCGGGAATTTATTTCGGAAGATTCTCGGACTCGACGCTCGCCGTATCTTAGCGAGAGAATGCTTGTTAATATGAAATAAAATATTATGTGGATTACTATCATGTTTATTCATCTAGGGTTATAAACAAGGACTTTTTTGGCGAAGGAAAAAGCCTTAATATAATTATAAAAAACTGATTTATATGTTTTTATGAATAATAATATTGCAATGTAATATTACGTAATATTTAGTTAGAATATTTAGATGTAACCTTATAATCTCCCTTTGGTAGGTATTTTTTGCAGTATTTTAGCCCTAGGGTTCCGCGGAACACCACTTTTAGAATGGCTGATCTATGCTATTTTATGTAAAATGTATCCTTGCAAAAAAAAACAATAATAATAATAATAAGAAACAATGATATGGCACACACGCATGCATAAACTGATATGACTCTACCCTCTAAGAGAAGTATAGATGTCAAAATTATGAAGCTCTTTAAAGAGGTGCTGCAACCTGGCATGGCAACGAGGAAAGATTATTTTAGATTGTCGCTCTGTCTTTTAAGCCTTGTGGTCTTTAATATATATAATATTTAGTTATTGCGGTAAACCTATTGGTTTTTTTATATAGAGTAAAATACTTAATGTTCAAACTGGCGGGCTCTAACCTAACCTAACTTTCGGTGTGGCAGAGCTCGTATCTCGCGCGAACGACGCGAAGTGCTTCAAGGTACATTGTTAAAAGTGAAGTCGTGTAGAGAGTTGTTGCTAATTGTGCCCTAGGTGGTTCGCAGTGGAAGGGGGGACTCCGGTGTACCCTCGTTCCCTCTGGAAGTGAAAAACGAGAAATACTTCATTATCACTGACATTGAGCTATTCAGGTTTTACGCAACCATTTCGACTTGTTACCTTTTCGAGTTGGAATGTTTTCAGATTGTTAGTTGTTTTAATAGAGCGTCCCCTTTACTTATAAGAATAATATAATTTTTAGGCATTTTAATTTAAAGTATTGGTTGTCTGAAAGGAATTACTTTGAGTTTTAAGATCGTCGATTGTTCCAAGTGTTTTTTTTGTATCTAATAGCTACTCTCAAAGCAACAAAGGATTTATTAATTATTATTCAAGATATAACTCATTTTATCATATATATGTATATATTTTTTGTAATATTTAATTAGTATTATTTATATCTTTATTATTCATGTATTTAAGTTTTTTTTTTGCACCCTACTATTTACTTCCTGATCGACTACCCTAAGGTTGGTTGCCTGGTAGAGATCACTGCTTAGTGATAAGGTCGTCTTTTGTTTTTTCTTCTCTTCAGTTCTTCTTTATATGTATTATATTATTTTGTCCAATAAACTATTATTATATTAGTCCTTAATTATTGGCATATTTGTAATTCAAAAAAAAAGGAACAAGTGCAAACAAACAAAAAAGCAATCGAAAAAGGCGTCCGATTTAATAGAAACCGATAAAAGTTCACATCGCCCGATAGTGTGTTTAATTGTTAATGCGGCAAGTGGTCGGTCGGCTGCACAAAACACGCCGCCTCTGCCCCACACTCGGCGACCGCAACAGCACCGCCCGAGTTTAATTCAATCGGGTTTGCACTGCTATCAGTATTCCGAATAGTTTGAGAGAGCGCTCGAATTGGTTTTTTCTTATGTTTTAAATCTATTTTTCGATAACAGTAAATACAGTTAGGATCGCGAGAGCAAGAACAATACTAAACTTGTTCAAGAAAATCATAAAAAGCAAACTTATTCATAAATCATATTACACGTTAGATGAATATCTTATAGATAATAAAGCTTGGACATAACCAATACCATTTTATGTTTACCCATAGGTATATAATAGGATAACAATGCCCCTATACAGCAGCTATTCTTCTACATCATAGTAGATTTATAATATATTATTATGACATTAGTATGTAAGTGGACAATGCCAGTATACAGCAGCTAAATCAAATTGATAATTATTAAATTATTACATTTATTTCACTTATATTTGTATTTGAATCGAAGAGTAATAGTGTTCTATTGGAGCCCAATTACTAAAAATATTTATGTTGAATGAAAAACGAAGACTGAAATAATTTTTTTTTCTTTGTGCCAGCAATTGCTATTAGCAAAATAGCTAGATCAAGTAAAGTCAAGCAGCATCCCCTAAACTATGTCAGTATGGTGTGAGAAATGCAAGAGGTGGGAACGGGAGGGTGGGCCTGAAGGGGGTTGTGAGTCGGTGTTAATTACTAGTCGTGTGGCACGCCGCATATCGCGAACTTTGGCTCCGAAACCGGGACCACCCCCGAAGCATTATCTTTTAATGTCAGCGACGCATATGTTTAATCTTGTTTGTTAGTAGACACTCTGAGCTAATAGAAAAACTTTTGGACTCCCGCAATCTAAATAGTTGCGTTATTTTTCCTACGTCACTTTTGTGGTTTTTTTTTTAAATTAATGGTTGCTCTTTTGTTTGTTATGAAGCTAATACTCATATGACCAATGCATATTGTAACGACACGCACAGAACGTACTGAAACGCTACATTCTTCCACGTCACTCGAGGTATATATAAACACGCCAGTCAACATATAACGCCATAGCATAATGTAACAAATAATATTTAAACCTCAACACTCTTTGGCTCTGATTCCTGTGCACCCAATGAAAGGACTTTAACACATATGTTTTTAATATATGAATAAATGGACAATGTTGTTTTTAAACAACGTCTGCAATAATGAAAAAAAGGAAACTTTCATTTAACACAGATGCCTACGTATGTTATTACATGCAAATTATTTTGGGCTATCATTATATATTAAATTATAACTATGTTTTTCATATTAGTGTTTTCTTTAAATGAATTAGTGATTTATTAAGCTAGTACAAGCAATTATCAAATGTTATTAAGTGGTCTTGTTTTTTAAAGGTTGCCGCTTCTCCCTTTGGTGTAGGCATCGATTTGAGAGTATTATTTTATTTTAGCCTCATTTATAAACCTTTTCGACCAAGTGACCACTCTGATCTCGAAAGGTTTCCAAGGGTACATTGTACCTTTGTGTATAGGGTAATAAATAATTCTGTAAAATATGTTAGGCTTTACTCCAAAACTCTCAGGTATTCATATTAAACGAAGAGTATGTACAAGATTTGAAATTTAAAATAGATTACATTCTCGCATAACACGAATCAAATTTCAGCACTTTATTCGGCGTACTTCAAACTGGATATCTGGAATATTCTTGTCCCTTGTTAGGGGCCGAGTTTGAGACTCGTCGCGGAGAGTCGAAGCTCCTCTTTCTCATGTAAATTTCTGAGATTCCCTCTTACCCTTGTATAGAAGTTAAACGGCATTTCGCTTCGCTAAACCCGCGCCGTCGACGACGACGAATACGGGAAAAATATTTCCAAAAATAAACGAATATTATATTTGTATGTTCTTGACTCGCTTTCACAACTCATTTTGGAAGTTTTGACTGTTTTTTTTCTTTCCCTTCCAAGAAAATGTTTGATATAGTCTCATCATTAGATGAAATGGTATTGTGTCGTTTAGAACATGATTTTTTGAAGTTTTGTTATTTATATCTGTAAATATAAATTTATATAATTCAATTAGATTAATGGTTATACGTGGTGGTAGTAGTTCATGGTCACCATTAGAAATGTATGCAAAGAGAAATTCAACTTCAACTAACTAACTAAACAGTATTTTAATTTTGTTTTTTTTTATGTTTGTGATTCTTTCTTTTTTTTTCTATCCTCTTCTTTACATCTATTTGGTTCTATTTTTTTATTTATATGTATTTTTGTAATTTTATTAGAAGTGTAGTATCTATCCCTTTATCACCTTGAGCATGCCGTCCTATCCCATAATTAAAATTTATATAATAGTAGTCCTTTTTATAATATGTAGTTTTATTGTAATTTTGTAGGTAGGCTTTATAAATGAATAAATCTCTTTTCTACTTTCAAATTAATCCCGAAACGTGACGAGGGCTCTTCAAGGACAGAGTTAATAGTTGGCTATAGAACAAAACTCAAGATATTGTCTTCTTGAAACATACACACAGTAGTGCATGTCTACTGAATCGTAAAACTGTAGAAATAGGCACATTTGGCGAGTGAAGCTAATGAAGTCTACTCGCTACTAGTGTATCTCCTTTTACGTCCCGTCTCATTGTGTTATAAAATATCTCCTATGTAAACATAAAGTTGGTTTGAAAATTGAAACATTTACAGACCCACATTCGGGTCGATATTAGTGTGCCTTCGTCGCTCGTTCGGTTCGGGGTCCATCGACATAAATACGTATTAGTGCCACCTTCGGTCGACTTTACGGCGTCTGTTTCGTGTGCTTATAGTTGATCTTGATATTTACCGGCTCGGTTAACTGTTTCTGTATTTGTTGAGATGTGGGTTTTAATGGTATTTTTATGGTTGTTTAAGTCGCTCCGTCTTAGTGTCCATGTATTTTATTTGACCCCTTATTTACTTATATGCCAATTTGACATACAAGTAAAAGCTGTATATTACAAGCTAATGTTTAATAACGAGCTTGAAGGGTTTGTTTGTGTGTATGCCTCTTTAATAAGCTTTAATTTCAGGATTTTCAAAGAAAATAAAAATCTCACGTTACATTTTCACCTATACAAATTCAACTAAAGCTACCGGATATATCTAAGTTTAAATTTCGAACAATAAAGGAGCAATGTAATTTAAAATTCATATGGTTATCATATTTGTAATCCAAGCACTACATGTTAAACTAACCAATGAATAAAGCACAATCATTAGAGACTGTTAGATATACTTGTGTGAAATAATAGTGTAATTGATTAAAAATATAATTATCACAATGCATTGTGGCAATCGAAAGATCAGAAGAAAACAAGAAAGATGACACTGACAGACTAAACGTCAAAACCTCAAATCTGTACCTGTAGAATCAACCGCCACATACTAAAATGTAATAATAATAATTTGAATTCGTTTTACAATTGCAATTCATGATTGGTCTATATTTTCAGAAAAGGGATAGGCTTTTCAAAATGTAAATTGGGTATTAAGGATTATAGCAGTTAAATATTATACTATTAGAAAGATAATCAGGAAAAGCAGGAAATCTACAAGTTGAAGTTGATTTTGGCAAATGATGAACTTCTAAGCGAAGAAGACATCGTTAGAGGTGTCGGGAAGTTTTGTTCGAAATTAATTTAAGAAGTATTTGAGTAAGATACGTCGAAGGAAGTTTTGTGAGAAAGTCTTTGATTAAATATTTGATTCGTTTAACCCCCAACGGTTTATCCATTCAAGGCTTTTTAACTTACTCCGCCGTTGCTCGTGCTTTTGATGTAATAGTTCGTGGAATTCGTTGTATAATATTAGAAATTCACAATACAATTTTAAATATAAGTTGGGGGGTGTATATGCGATTCTTGTATCAAATGGTACCTGTGTCTGATATAAAATGCTGGCTGACGGACAGTATTAAGAAATGGAAAAGAAATGTATTTACGATGGGCTCGGCTTTCCCTCTCTTCCACTGTCGTCTCCGGACCGAACTTAGGTATTGGTATATTGTATAAGTTGGTTCTTCTCTTGATTGCGATGAAATGCAAATTATAATTTTGAAGCACAATTTATTTGTCGGCGGAGTCACGTTGCTAGTTATACCAGTTGTCGCCAGGAGGGCGCTGTCATCGGGACGAAATAAGGCGGCGGGGGGAATAGGTATGTTGCCAGCAAAATGGATAATAAATAGGGGAAAAAATATCTATGATTTTGGTACGGAACAACTTGTATAATAATTTAAATTAATGCAATATGGTAGAAATTCCCAAACTATAGGTGTATGTATGTATGTGTAAATAGTACAGTCTTTCATTCATATTGGTAACGCTTGTATTTTCATTCTTATTTCAATCCAATTAGAACTAATAAGACGGCTTTAAATAGTACCGCTACTCGCTACTAGGAAATTTATACTCTCATTTTTCTAACAAAGACGTGGCTCCCAAGGTTAGATACTACTATTAGATGGGTCGGAGTGCAGTCAACTTTGAGAACTACTGTATTGTGGTATTGAAATATAAACAAATATCAATTTATGTTTTTCTTGTTTTTGTTTTTATTTTGTTTTATTTCATCTTTAAATATAATCCATCACGATCGTGATCCATCATTTTATGGGGTATGATTGTCGAATTATTTGGCGGTTTTTTTTCTACGTCTTTTCGAAACAATGAGATGTGTAACTTTATTTCATAATAGATGTAAGATATACAGCCTTTGTAGTAAACCGTCTAAGCCTCCCTTTCCAGAGCATTCTTGAAACTTTGAATACACTGACTTATTGGAAGTAATGATCGTACCCCAGCAAACACAACTAAAGACGCAATCCATTATGTAGTACGGTCAAAGGAAATCAGCACTCAGCGCTTTCACATCCACCCTCAAACGTCTAGTTAGTACCGCGCGTCTTACACCACAAACGGGTGAGCCGCTCGAAAGCGCTGAATCTGCTGAATCGAGCTAGCTATAGATCACCCGCCCCCGTTCGTACTATCGGAATACACAAATTGAGATGGCAAATTGTATTTCCACTTGCGTTTGTTAATATCGGTTCAAACGCTTGTTTATTACGTTCTAATTGCTATCATAAATTGTTTGTGTATGTCGTATTTGCGGTTTTAATCTTGAATATTACAAGGCTAAGTAGTACTTTGAACTCAGACAAACACGTGATTAGGAGTCTGCCTGAGTAAAAAAACAAGTGAAATATTAAATCTCGATTCAAATAGCGAGTTAAAACAATAAGTAAATGTATAATTAAGTTTGTAAAGTCTTTGGTTTTGAGCCGAGTTATTAATTGTTTGCGAATAATGAATGTAAAGATTGTCCCGTCTCTCCGTCTGACAAATATGCCAAGATGTCTGTAGTGAAATTAAGTGAGTTTGTTGAGTGTAAACAGGGATAATCCTTGGCTTGACTATGATTAGCATATCGCGGGTGTCTGCGCTCCATCCCCAGGGAGTATCTGCAATTTAAATTAGGAAGTTGGTCGGGACGGCCCCGTCTCCTTGGCCGCGCACTTGGAATTCGAGATCCACCTCGTTCGGCTGATTCGGGTTTCGATTTTCTGGTTAAATGATTTATTTGGAAAAACAAGTGTTATGGTGGAAGGAGCGCAGATTCTATAATGAATTGCCGATTATTATAACTAGTAATAAAAATATTTCTAAATTTAAATATGAATTGAAGAAACATATAATGGGTCTGAGTGCCTTGTAATGGTGTTGTAAATATTCTAGTATAATACGATATAGTCTATGTACGTTATGTTTATTTATAAATTTTATATAAGTATCTCATTTAAGTGAATTTATGTAATTTTTTTTTAGTAAATAAATAGCTTAAACCTTATTTGGAGTTATTCGATGTCGGACCTCTTGATTGGAATTTTATTGACGGCATTTCTTATACTAAACTATTATATCTCTTGATGCGTGATAATTCATGAATTTAGAAACAACACGTATAATTAAATATTTTTTTTAACACTAGAACTTACAAGCCGGTCACTATGACCTATTTTTACCAACCGGTCAACTTTATGGATGGAAATTATGAGTAAGTCTTGTGAAGGATTTTTCGAAACCGGTCATATTGACCTGTTGGTAGTTCTAGTGTTAATTCCTTTTAATTTCGAATCCTTGCTCATATATTATATGTTTTATATATCTCAAGGATAGTGTTGTAGTATGTAGTTCAGTAGATTAGTGACATCAATCAGTGGGGCGGTTCTCGGGCGGTTCACTCTCTCGCAGATATCTCGCGCTTCAGCCGCGATAGTGTTGTGAAAAATTACACTGGATATAGATGTCGAGTACGATATTACTCTAGGACTGAAATGAGTTTAGTGAGTCCGTCTTCTTTACTATAGAGTAGTATAGAGATTTTATTTGTTATTTACAAATTTATTAATTGTCTAATGTGTTTTTGTTTTGTTATATTTTGTATTAGCTTAATTTGTTAGTATCTCTTCTAGGTGGGATTATTCAATACTAGCTTTTACCCGCGGCTTCGCTTGGATTTAAGTCATTAAATAAGTATCAGAGATCATTTCAATAGAAATGAATCAATATGATTCCAAACACCTGAAACTATAGTAATATATATATATATATATATATATATATATAATAAAAAGTATCCTATGTTACTTCAAGTACCTCCAAAAATATGTGTACAAAGTTTCATGATGATCGGTTAAGTAGTTGTTGCGTGAAAAGGTAACAAACAAACTCACATTCACATTTATATTAAGGGATGTGGGGGTCTACACTAGGTTCGCTTATATCCAGGGGAGATGTACTGCCTGTAATTGAATTTATTTTTATGCCCTACGGTATACAGTAAAATGAATGTTAATACAAAACTGTATCTAAGTCTAAAAGAGTAATATATCTTCGTACTTATATATGTATGTTAAAGCTACCATTGGTAACGAAGTCGATTAATTATGAAACTAAATGTATATGTCCTCGGGGAACGACTTGTTTATTAGCGCTCGTATAATCATTTACTTACTTTAATTTAATAAAGTGACTTTAGTTTTGGTTTGAGTCGGAATATTTTGAACGAATGAATGAATGAAAATAATTTATTAGTATAGACACTATAGGCTTGGTGGTTTGACACTTGGCTTCGAAAAAGCGTATGATGAAAAGAAGGCTACAAGCTCGTCAATTATATTATCTAATTCTGGGGATAGTATCACTACCTTTCTCGGGATAAAGTAGTGAGAGGTCGGCACACACGTACCCAAAGACTACTTACTGGTGCCTGTAAATATTTCCCTTGTAATTAATCTTCGTTCATGAATTGTAAATTTAACTTTTAACTACTGAAGTGGGGGCCTCTCAGGTTTTAAGAAAATAAAATTTTTAAATTACTCTAATTAGTTGATTTGTTGATTTTTTAAAATTATAAAAAAAAATATTTTAATTTAAATACATCCACTGAAGTTAAATATTAAACACTAAACCCTAAAGATTTTTAAATACAAGCACATATATAGTATATACGGGTCTCTGAGGCCCCCACGTCAGTGTTTACGTGAAATTAAATCCACCTCAGTAAAGGTTAACGGAATACAATTGATAGAACAAAAATCATATCGAAAACTTCAGTCGTGGTGGTTTAGTACTATAGTATATCTACAGTTTTTACGTTTTTTTATACTAACATCATAATTACACCTCATTGGTTAATATTATTGGGTCAAGTGTTAAAAATGTACCTATATTGATTGTTTTTTGTTTTGTTTTTATAATTCGCAATCGGTCTTTAGGAGTGTTATAGCGTGCAAGCGAGAGGTGCATAGATCGTCTCTTTCTCTCCTTCGTCCCTCGACAATATGCAAAAATATGAAATACAAAATTGTGTCAATGCAAATCAATATAAATGTATAAAAGAGGAACGTTTCGTTCGCGTTTCAGTAAGGGCTTTTGTTCGTAATCTTCCATTATTAGAACGGAGTGGTAGCAATTTAAATTTTGTAATCCCGCCGCCATTAAATCAATAAGTTAATAAGCAATTAGTCAAATTTAATTTAGAAGAGAATTTGAAATATATAAATCCTTTATTCGGAATTGAGGTAGGCAGCCATAAGGAAGTATAAGTTTTGATTAATAGTTTTTTTTTTAATTAAAATCGCGTGATTTAGGCGCGTTTTAGAATTAGCTCGGGTATAGAGAACTGCTGTATCTACTCGTCTGATGAAACCCGGGATAGCAGAAGTTGTTGCATGTAGACCTTTTTCAGTACCAGCAGCTGTCCTTGCTCTGTTATAGAAAAAAAATATCTCTACGAAAATCATTAACAAAAAATATAGTTTTATATTAATTATTGATTAATTATTTAAAGAGTGGTAGGCAGACTGATGATGGCATTAGCCCAGTATGTCGTCCCGGGGCAGTACCACCACTTTCAAGCGGAACACCCGTGAAGTGACTTAGTCGCGTTTCGGGATCAGCTTGGAAGTAGCCGGGATAACGAGAGGAGTGTGCCCTGTCAATTTGGACAGAGCACATTCGTCTTAAGCCGGCATAGTGGACATCTGTCTGTGGTAACAGTTGTCTCTACTCATGGACTGCACTCTAGCTTAACATCAGGCGGAGTGTGATCATATGCTGGGCTATCAATAAAATAAATAAATATTGGTAATAACCGTCTTTAACTTTACTTTAAATAAGGAATTTTTTCTAGTAAATAAAAATAAACGTCATAATTGTCGGTAATATTTGGTGAACGTCTTGAACTGTCCGAGAAAAACTCGCTCGAACGCGAGAAGATAGAATTATTCCATACAATTTAATGTCCATTGAGGTCTTGACTTTAATTAGACCGACTGCCACTTCACAGACGCCTCCTAGTCCCTAAATTTTATCTTGCGCGTAAAAGAACAGGGTTGTCACAATTGTTTTTATATTATTTATTATAATCCAATTTTAAAAATAAAGTATGTACAGTTGACCGTCTTCAAATGGATACTGATTGGACTTTGGACTGGAAGAAACAATCATTAGAAAGGGATAACTATATTTTTATCGTGCCGAAGTTGAGGCATGTGTGAAAGGGATGCAGATATCTCTTTTGCCGTTCACGACGTCGCAATTGTTTTTCTTTCTATTATAGTTCTTATATACCTACAAATAGTGTATCCATTTGAAAATAACCGTGTGCACTTTCGTATACTACTTTATAAAAATACAATTCAATATTCTAGCTAAAGACGGTTCGACATCGAATCGGAGAGCCGCAACTGATTTGAATTTCAAAGCGGCCGTCGCCAGGTGAGGATATCCCGATTGGATACAACAATCTAAAGCCGTGTTTAGACTAACCCCTCGTTCAGCTTAAATTAGATTGTAAAGGGTTAACTTACCTCAATATAATACGGTATTGCTCAGTTTGTAGACGGTTTTCGTTGGTGAAACAAAATATGGTAATCCGTCAAAGATATTCAGATAAAAAATAAGTTTTGAACAAAAATATTAACTTGAATTCTCAAATTGACTATTCGTTTCTCAGTCCGGCATATCGGTGGTGACTATTATCTGCATACTATTGACCGTATTAGGAACAAAATACATTCAAAACAAATACATTTCAAATTAAATAAATTTTAATTGTTAGAATCAATTAATATTATATTCAATTAAAACTAAGTACCGCACTATGTGTGTTGCACAACACTAGAAACGTCATTTGATATTTGATCAAGATGGCGCTTGTTTTGCGCGTTATTAGTGTATTGAAACCTATTGTAAACAATTAAGTAATTATTATATCGTGTTATTAAAATAATTATAATGTATGACATATATTTTTAAAATACTATTTCATTCGTTTTATTCGCATTCGAGCGAATGAGTTAATTATCGTCGACAGAAGCATCGTTCGGGCGGGGATTGTAATTCGTAGAGTCGGTACGGTCTTCGTCCTTTCGATTACAATTGAATACGTCGATTTTACGCACAAATTAATTATCGAATAAATATGTTTGTGAAATAATTCACCTAATTTATTTGTATGTTATTCGATTATTTTGTTTTAATTTAATTAATTAGTATTGAATGTATGTTTAATCCCTACTTTAATATTATAAATGTGAATGTGAGTTTGTTTGTTACGTTTTCACGCAACAACTACTTACAACATAGGATACTTTTTTAAAAAAAAATATTATTTACTATAGTTTCCAACCAACTATAGTTTCAGCTGTTTGGAATTATATTGGTTCATTTCTATTGAAATAATCTTTGACAGTTATTTAATGACTTAAATGCGAGCGAAGCCGCGGGTAAAAGCTAGTATTAAATAAATTAATAACGTAAGCATTTTCGTTTATACGATTTACCAAAATTTTATTGAAAAGAACTGTCATTAAAATGGCATGTTTATGATGTGAATGTTGTTTCAAAAGAAATGTTTCATAATGGAGAACCGCAAACGGTTTTGATGTTCCGTCGTGACATGTCGAAATTTCAGATATGTCTTCAGAGAGTTATTTGAGTGTCTCGGCTTGTTTTCTTTCTTAGTCGACTTATAAACAAAAGACTACATTGTTAATAGCTCAAGTAATTTTTATATAACATTGTAAGTATATGAATATAAACGTATATGACCGCGACCATTGTGACCGACACGTGATTTTTATGACATATCTATAAATGGTATGGTATATGTATTTCATAAAAGATATGAGAGTGTGTTTTGTTTTAATTTATGGCGAAAATTCAATTGTAGAATTGTTTTACTAAAAACGTGTCAAATTTTTACCATCATTATCTATTCAATTTGCAGTATCTATTACCCCCCCCCCCCCCTTTTCTTTTTCTTAATTCCCAACTAATTGTTTTGAAGAAATCGTAGTTGGTGAATAGTGACCTCTTTGCGATGAACGAAACGAAAACCGAGCTGGGTTCACTTTTATTGTTCAAAAGCTTTCGGTCGTTTTTATGTCTTTTTCTATTTGACTGATGTTTTTTTGGTATTTTACTAAGTTATTGGGTTTTCTCTTAATCAATATGCGCGTGCGCTTAGTCTCAACTTTTAATTGAAATAAATATACAAACATTGTTATTGTTAAGAAAAAATTTAATTAATTTATCAAAGATACAATCTTAATGTGTTAATTAAATCTTGTCACATTGATTAATGCAATACAGAGTTAATTAATGTCGATTAATTCACCCGCTAATCGGCGAAGTGTACGAAAAAAAAGGCCCATCTTAATTTAGTCTATAAATCTGCAAAATCGTAGTACTCCGTCCTGTTTCGCGACACCTCCGTGCAAAATCTTTATCACTTGAAACTTTTTCGCCTTGGAACGACGAAGTTGGAGTCGAAATATCGTTTTAATGGGCGCCTCTTCTCGGGGGTCGTCTGCAATTTAGATTAGTCCTATAATTAAATTAACATTATGATTCGTATCTCCTTGGTCCAGGTGGTCTCGGATATTACCTCCGCGACGAGCCTCGGCTTCATTTAAAACGCCTTTGTTTGTTTCATTATTAATTTCGCTCTAATTTTCATTGTTCAGATCAACTCACTTTTAATTTAGGAATCTCGGTAATCTAAATATATACGAGTATAACTCAAACCACTGGACGGATCGGGCTGAAATTTGGCATGCAGGTAGATGTTATGACGTAGGCATCCGCTAAGAAAGGATTTTGATCAATTCTACCCCCAAGGGGATAAAATAGGGGACGAAAGTTTGTATAAATCTTTTTAGATTTTCGACTGATTGAACTGAAATTAAAGATTGGAGCTACTATGATTCTTAACGCGAGCGAAGCCGCTGGCAAAAGCTAGTATATTATATTTGGTTGCGAATCTCGTGTTCAAAGGCAATAAGTGTTTTTTTTTTGTGTTCCAACAATTTATTTACTGCTAATTCAGTACTAACATAAACTAGATGCTTCTATAGAACAATTTACTATTGCAAGCTTTGAATGTCTTTAGAAATGTAATGTCGCTACTGCACTAGAGATGGCGTTCTGTTGCGTCTACTTACATTTATTAAATACGTCATACGTCCCTCTGAAATTAATATACTAATGGAACGAAGGAGTTTGCGACACTCTCGCATGAAATTTAATTATAGGGAGTAACTATTTTTTGAAGACTATACTAAAATTTCATATCTCTAATGCTTTGAGAAGTATTCTTGTTAGTTTTAGTTTTAACTTGACTAATTTTCAATATAATGCAATAATAAAATTTCAATAAATTTGTATTCCTTATTACACGTGGATAATAAATTTTACTTATTTAGAATTTTTTACCAGTTACAATTTAAGGCGTGTCCACTATGTACAATATGTTCGAATTAAACAATCGTAATAGGAAAACAAAAATAATAATGCCAACTCCCTACTAATAATATAAATGTGAATGTGAGTTTGTTTGTTACGTTTTCACGCGACAACTACTTAACCGATCATCATGAAACTTTGTACACATATTTTTGGGGGTACTAGAAGTAAGATAGGATACTTTTTATTAAAAAAAATATTTTTTTACTATAGTTTCCAACTGATTATAGTTTCAGCTGTTTGGAATCATATTGATTCATTTCTATTGAAATGATCTCTGATACTTATTTATAAAAGCTAGTAGTCAATATAATTAAAATCATATCTTTACAAAAAAAAAAAAAAAACAAAAGACGGAATTCCAAAATTAAAATTGCGCCGTTCTCGCTTCCTATTGGTTGCGCCAGATTTGAAATGACGCCAGATCGCAGTTGCTCCCCATGAAACAGAGTGAAGCAGAACCAAACAATATGAATGTGGGTTCATATTTTATTATTCGTACTGAATAATCAAGACTTGTACGGTTGAAATCAATATATTTGCTGAATTTTAATGCAGGGTGAGAAACAAATAAAAAATAATTGAATTAAAATGATTTTTTTTACGTTACTTCATTATTATTAGAGATGTGCTGATTATGACTTTGGCCGACTAGCCGACTAGCCGATTAGTCGGTTGTAAATAAGCTAAAGACGGAATTCCGAAACGGTTAAAATTGCGCCGTTCTCGTTTACAGCTATTGGCAATTTCAGCCAGATTTGAAAATATAAATAACAAAAAAAGTTTTTTGAGTTTTACAGTTCACTAGTTTGAATAGTTTCAAACATCATCACGCAGAACATATTTGTCATTAAATATTATGTTGATTGAATAATCAAGACTTTTTGTTTGAAATCAATATATTTTCTGAATTTTAATGCATTTTATTGAAACAAAAAAAAGAAGCCGGATAGTCGGCGCTTTTTAATTGAATTAAAATGATTTATTTTTACGTTACTTCATTATTATATCTTGAATATTTAGTTGTTTTAATGAATCTACGTTGAAATTTATAAATGAAAAGATATTTGATATCGAACGGAAGGTATTTAATTAAGAAATAAATTGTTAGCTATTAATTTTGAAATTGATCCGTTGAAAGCAATCAAAAGTTGAATAGTTTGCATTTGAGTCAGTTGCAATAATGCATTATCTTATCTGACGTTATTTGGGGATATGATTCGAATTAGTTAAAGGAAGTTTTCAGAGGACTAATAATGTACACTAGTCCAAGCTACTACTTTCAAGCTAATAATCATCGCAATTCGCTTTATTCTATATAAAGCTCTATTTCTGTTTTGCCAAGTACGTTCGTATTGTATTTCTTGTTATCGTTGTCGACGTAATTCAGCGAATAAATAACACATTCCAGGAATTATCACTTTGTTTACATGCACTATTTTATTTTACTACCCCGCCGATTGATTCGTCGAATTCAATTAGCTCGAACGCTTTTTCAATATGAAAATGTTGTGAAGTCGAGTTGTGTGTATGTGTGTGTATTTTAACCGATTTTGTAGAATAACTATTTGTTGTTAGGAACTAGTGTGTGTAGGTTTTTCTTTATTTTACTCTTATATGTTTCCAACTGGTTAAGCTCCATTAGCTAAGCCTTCGGTGAGTGTGTCGTTGTTTTAGTGGTTTATTTATTTATATGTACTCGTGTTTACCGGTTTTCTTTTGTTATTTTCAAATTTAAATTAAAAATAATTTCGACACTTTTTTGTAATAGCAATAAATAAAAAAATGACTGAGATGATTGCGTATATGTTGGTGTGCTTAGATGTACGTGTGCCTAGGTACTAGTTTTAACTACAATGTTGCTGTAAATTAAGCAAAATTATATATTGTATTGTACAGGCTATGATTGGCGAGTTTCTTATGATATCTTTTCGTCATATGCCTTTCCTATATCGTGTTAGTTTTCGACAACGTGCAAGACCCAAAATGGCCTATGCGAATTATATAATAGATTTTTGATCTGATTTTCGAGTAAAGGAATAAACAAACGCATATAGATATGTATACAGAATCCTTTTTATATATACCTATTAACATATATGTCATACTAAACCTAAAAATAAAAAATGTTCTTGTTATATATTTCTATTCTGTTCGTTTTCTTTTTAAAAACAAAGTACTGTTTTATTTACCTGTGTGCCGGAGAGTGCCTCTCGCGTCCGAATGTGTCCGCCGTTATTCACCGAGTTTTCCTTTCTACTCTGTTTGCTTTATCTATTTGGTGGAGTCGTTCCGTTGGGCGGGCGGGGCGCTCAACGGTCGGTCAGCCGGAAAATTACAAATATCTCGTCCGCGTTTCGTAAGAATTGGGTAAGATTTTCTCTTAGAAGGAAAGCTGAAAAATTGATGTTTCAAATTTATAGACGCAATACATGTATTATGTATGGCAGTTCTTGGAAAGTGTTTTTTAACATTAAACACTATAAATAATAAATTGTGTCTCTACACGTGGCGTATCCTAAATACGAAATAGTATTAATTAAATTTAATCACGTGACTAATAACTACGAGCAGCGCCCTCTTTTGGTGTTCTAGTGAACTTTTCAATCATTATATTTTGTTAAATCCCATTTTAATCTCAATTAATAAATATAGTCATTTATTCTGTGAATTTTTTTTTACAGTAGCTTATGTATTTTGAACGATGTGGAAATTATTGGTAACTATAATATATATTAATCGGACTACGGTAGGAGGAACTTTTCTTGTTATAATAATAAAAAGTCGGATTCAATCTAGTACAGCGGTTCTCAAACTTTTTTGACGAAGGAAAAAGCCTTAATATAATTATAAAAAACTGATTTATATGTATTTATGAATAATCATATTGCAATGTAATATTTAGTTGGAATATTTAGATGTAACAGTGCAGTTAAAACAGTGCGAACTGATGTTGATGAATCCTTTTATGGGGTAGTGCAGCGGATATCGAATCGGTTTTCATTTTACAGAAACGGGCAGTGCGCTCAATTTACAATCTGAGCTCCCGTACTTCACTTAGGGAACGATTCAAGGAGTTTAACATCCTCACAGTTGCATCACAATTTATTTACGAAAATATCATTTATGTACATAGGAATAAGAATTGTTTTAATAGAAATTTATAAAAAAACTGATTTATATGTATCGTTTATGTATAATAATCATATTGCAAGATTGTAATATTACGTAATTATTGATTTAGTGGAAATGGAATATTTAGATGTAACCTTTTATAATCTTTGTGTTTTTTTTTTTTTTGTATAGGTAGCTATATATTTTTTTTTTTTAAAATATTTTTATATACAGTATTTTAGGGCTATGATTGACGAGTTTCTTGTGATATTCTTCTCGCCATACGCCTTCCCGAAGTCACGATAGAGTCTAACGACGGAACACCACTTTGAGAATGGCTGACTTAAATAAAAACTTGAAAATTCAAAGTTATACAATTCAGTAATAGAACGCAAGCTGATCCCACCTATCGAGTCAGGTACTTTGCGTTGTGCAAAAGTTTCTTCAAGGCGCTTGAATTATAGCCTTCCAGATTGACGTGTTGAAGAAAAATTGCCTCCGCGCAATTCGCAACTTTTTACATGCGCAGAAATGGCGGGACCTGTGTCTAAAATTATTTTACATTTCCAAAATATAATTATAAATATTGGTATTACCACCACGACGCGCACATAAGTCTACTCACCCTCACCAACATTAAAGAACTTATGATATACAACCATGATGTTCGCGATATATATAACAGAGAATCGAAATTTTTCTTACGATTCCGACAAATACGTTTAACTTCATAATTCGTGGAACATGCCGCACTGTGTTTCTCAAAGTATATAGAGTCACGAATCCTTACAATTGTATCGCAGGACTTGGACAAAATATATATATTTACTGTATTTTTTATATATGTACACATGTACACAATATACAAGAAAATTTTAAATCTTTATGCGAGGTCACTGAACTTACGCAAATTAAATTACTGTTAAAAATAAAGTCCTGAATAATATTTGGCCCTTTGACCTTTTTAAAGTCAAATACATAAGAGGGAGTTACAATATGTGTATTATCCTAATTAAACAAACTCGTGTATTTCTAGGCTTTATAATACATATATATATTGGAATAAATTATATATTTTTTATTGTTGTAATATGACTACGAAGTGACTACGATTATTCGTAGACTTGCTACGACGCTACGAGTTTTCAAATTATTTTTTATATAAACATAAGATGTAGATTGTAAACGTAAATATTGTATGTATCTAAATCAGAATAAATAAAAGGCTAACACGTAGTGTTTGAATTCAATTAATGTTATCGTAAGTGGAGCGAAACGAAAGGTAACACCGCTCGATGTGGTGCGAGCGAGCTCCAATGAAACTTGTATTTCAATCACTGGAGGAAAAATAGTGCGAAGGTGACTATGAATTATGTTGAGATAGACTATGAATTAAATCGTTTTTCTTTAAGTGGTGATTTATCTTGGAAAGGCATTTATGGGATTAAAATAGCTATTAATTATACTATATTTGCAAAATAGATCACAGCTGATATGAAGAAAAATATCTAGTGGAACTAAGCTGTGCTCCAAAAGTAAAATATATGAACAAAAAAAAACAAATGAAACCAAAATACAAAAATTGGGCTTCGTAATAACAAAACAATATCTAATCTACAATATACTTATACTTAATTTATTTAAATATTACATTATATGATATGCTCCACATTCGATACTCAATATATTATATCATTTTGGTTTGATGTTTTGAAAGAAATCGTAGTCAATACATGTTCGCGAATAATCTGAAAATGTATTCCTTCTATTTGAAATGATGGTCACCCCAATATCCGAAACAAAACTGGCCTACAGTCGGAATCCCATTACTATTACGTTCAATAACACAAAAGAGGGAATTTAAAGAAACAAAAGAAAAAGTGATTGTGTTGCTTCCGAATAAAAATACAACAGTTGATTGTCGAGTGGAAGTAACCGCCTATGTCTGACACCTGACATTTAATTTCAATTTCTCTTTGAAAGCAATATGGCCGAGCGAATTTGGCGCGCTATTCTTTTGTTTTGTTTTCTTGTTACAAAACAATTTTCTTAGTGTTGTTTGTAAAAAATGTAGGTATATATTATAAAGTCGGATTTGGTTGGGATTTGTGCGCGTTAAAATGCCCACCCCCGTCTTCGCCCCCCTACCCCTTGAATTATTTCTTTGTCTTTATTTTAAAAGCTTGTTTAACTATAGACGTAATCTAAAAAATAAACTCTTAATCATGTTGTTGTTATTGAAATAAAATCGTATACAATTTAATACAGTAATACCCCGCTTTACGCGACCCCGTTATGCGCGGTTTCACTATAACGCGAAATTTAAATTTATTATTAATTTACGCGAAAGAGTGCGTAATGCGTATAAACATAACGTAGTCATCAACTTCTCTATGATCGCGGGAATTTCAGTTAACGCGAGTTTTTCCGGAACGTATCCCTCGCGTAAAACGGGGCATTACTGTACATATATTGAGTAAACAATGACTTTAAGTTGTCAAAAATATTCATATCGCTGTAGAAGTATAAGAATTTTATTTTTCATGTTTCTTAATTTATTAAATTTTATTTCATTTCACCAGTGAAGAAAACGTATCACAAGTTTACACATGGCCAGTCAGCAACATTCGGCCATGAAAATATGAGTTAACTCGTGACCGGTCAACAATTTGTTAAGACAATAAAATATATATTACTAGCTTTTACCCCCGGCTTCGCTCGCATTTAAGTCATTAAATAAGTATCAGAGATCATACTAACTATAGTCAATTGGAAACTATTATTGCTGCTATGTCACAATATATTATATATTTGAGTCCGTGCAAAAGAAAAATCTACTTTTCACTTTTCAGTTTTTATTAGGACTGCTTGACATTGACAGTCGTATTTTTTATAAAACTTAATATAATTTATAAATTTCAAAAGGAGGTTGCGATCACCAACAACTATAGTAAAAAATATTTATTTTTTAAATAAAAAGTATTCTATGTTACTTCTAATAACTCCAAAAATATGTGTACAAAGTTTCATGATGATCGGTTAAGTAGTTGTTACGTAACAAACAAACTCACATTCACATTTATATTAGTAATAAGGGATTACTATAATAATTGATTCATTGAAATTAGAATAGCGAGCAATGAAAATGGTCCTCGTTCGACCGTGATCCGAGTTCGTTTATCCGAATAATTTGTCACACGATGGAATCGGTTCATCTCGGCCCATTTCACACGTTCGGACTATACTACGCTCGTCCGTGATGCATGCGTCCGTTCGCACGCGTTTATTGCCCAATTGATAGTGCTTTAATGGCATGTTTTAATTATTTGTATTACGTATTTAAGTGATTATAACATTCGCTGTGTTGACAGGTTATGTTTTTAATTAATATATAGTACAATGCCTGCTTTAATGTGAATTTATATGTTTCATGTTGAAATTAAGTAAATTTTCAATTTGTATTTTTTACAATACAGTACAGCCTTAATATAACGATACTAAAGGAAATCAGAAAATAATTCGTTAATTTGTTACAATGGGGTTCGTTATACAGAGGTTAGGTTAGTCAAGGTTAAAAATTATTAATCTCAGCTTTACGTAGGTACTAATCTGCTTTCCCTGTTATAGCGAACGATTTCGTTAAATAGAGGTAAATAATACTTTCTTTTTATATTTTGCAAAGATTGAAAATTCGTTATAAAAAGGTTTTTAACAAATGTATTCGTAATGTGAAGGTATATTTTGCATTAGCTCTTGCGGGCAGATCTCGAAAAATTCGTTAAATCGATGAAATCGTTTACATTAAGGTTACTCTGTATAAATTTTAAAAAGTAATTTTGTAGTCGTATTATGAATTAATTACTTGAAGTTTCCAATTTGATTCCTGATCGTAACAAGTATTTATTGATTATATATAACAAGGTTTTTGCGGTTTAAAGCTTCGGATTTATGTAAATGTTCGTGAATGACCTGAAAGTAGGTTTGTGTTGTTCTGGTTCCCATAGAATAGGGTGTCTTAGTATAATATTAGTGTATTATTATTATTTATCTTTAATAAGCTAAATAGAAAGTTGATAAAACCTTTTGATTGTATTTGATCGAACATCGTAGTGAAATACGAAAAAGTTGAATATCGCAGGGTCACTTCGATCTGAAAATATTGCTTTAATATCGGTGAGTGGGCGAATTGTAGTGCACTCATCTGGAAAATAGTCGACATAAAGGACAGCCGTGATGGTTTGAACGGACATCGTATAAAATATTCGTTGGCTTACGAGCTGCATTCAAGGGTCAGAGAGAGTGACATAGCCGTGTTTTTGTTTTTTTTTTCTCGATTTTATTTCGAACGCCCAAATCGAATCGCTTGTAATTGAAACACACAAAGCTACTGGTTTTGGCTTTCGTCTCTTTTTAAGCGGAATTAGCGGCTTTAAATCGACAAATAATTAAGTGGATTCGGGAATTTTATACATATTTAGTTGATTGTTATTTTGCAAGTGATAAAGGGAAAGATATTGGTTATTATTTATAATTTTTATACTGTAAGTAATAATATGTTCAGGGTATAGAGCTATACGTTCAATTGAAAATCAAAAATCTTTATTTCGTATAGGCTTTTTAGGCTCTTGCGCAGAATCTACGAGATCTCGGAAAGACATGACGAGAAGAGACTACGCGTTCGATCTATTATAAAGATCCGGCTTGCATTAGTTTAAAACAGCGGTTCTCAAACTTTTTTGGCGAAGGAAAAAGCCTTAATATAATTATAAAAAACTGGTTTATATGTATTTATGAATAATCATATTGCAATGTAATATTTGGAATATTTAGATGTAACCTTATAATCTCCCTTTGGTGGGTATTTTTTGCAGTATTTTAGCCCTAGGGTTCCGCGGAACACACTTTGAGAATGGCTGGTTTAAAAAAAGCCACTATGTAAGCCTCATATACTATAATATTGTAATTAAGTGTTAATATGTTCTTTTAAATAAACTTTAGTATAATAATTTAGATAATCAAAGTGTAGCATTTTTAAATCAGGAATTAATTAAACAATCAGAAATTATTCTTTGAACGATGCCATTAGAAAGTAAAATGTAGACGCATAAATAACACGTCGGCAGAAAGATGGCGGCAAGCGGCCGGTGTTGCCAGCAATTAATCTCCATTTCGCGCGCGCGCCAAATCGCACCACCATTACCCCTAGAGTTTTATTTCATTAAATGAACCCGCCGAATTAATGCGCTCTCTCTCTTTGCACAACTGAAAGGAGCAGGAAGGCATTATGATTGGGGAAGAATGGATGTTTTTTTAAAGTGTAATGAGCGGGAACTGTTTACAATAAAGTTTTTTTTTATGCTGACAACATTAAGATGCTCGTTATCATCCCTAATTTCTTCCCCAGGACGGCATACTGGGCTAATCATCAGTCTGCCTACCACTCTTTGTTGTGCCTATATTATTATACTATAGGCATTGAGCGACCAAAGTACATATAACAAAGTTACTTTGGTATCAGATTAATTTTTGTGAGATTCGAACACGGGATCTCTCGACCGCGAGTCTGCACCCTCAACCACTGGGCCACAGTCGCTCTAATGCTGCTATAATTATCCTAAACAAATGCATTAAATATTTGTTTTATTCTTTCACAGGTGCGGACTTTGTTCGTCAGTGGTCTACCCATGGATGCGAAGCCACGTGAGCTCTATCTCTTATTTCGAGCATATGAGGTAAGTTTCCCAAAAAACACATTAACTACATTCGTAACAATAACAGTACGGCGTGTCATTGTCTAATAAATGAACAGAAGTCAATTTGCTATCTAAAACATTACGAGGGAAGGTAATAAATAAATTGGGAACACGCGAGCCTGAATTTATATAGACAGGCAAGAAAGAGAAAAGCATATCTATATTCACCTTCAAGGCTTAAAAATTACGCCACGTGTTGCTACGTCACGCAACTCTCCGCTGGGATTATATCGTAAATATCGTATGTCATGTTATTTGAATAGAATCGATCGTTGTATGTGATAAAGATTCGGTCGGATGGTGGGGATATCGCCACCGGTTTCCAAAGTTGAAACGGAGTTTTTTGGGGTGAAACTTTAAATGGCGTCTGTCACGGCATGGTACGAAATCAGAAATCAGTTTTTTGGGGGCATCAAATGGTTCCCTAATGTCGCTCATAATGTGTTTGACATTTGTATTGTTTTGGAAGTCGTTATTGTTAATGGGATTTATAGAGAACATTGGAAATTAAATATTAATCATTTGTAGGGTTACGAAGGATCTCTGTTGAAGGTGACGAGCAAAAATGGAAAAACTGCTTCTGTAAGTTTCTTTTTTTTTTGACATTTTTTTTGTACAAATTATACATGTGCTAGTATTAACTGTATGGATTTTAATTCATTAGCAATATAGTAAAAGATTATTTTCAAGATGTCTCTGCATTAGAATAGTGCAATGGAAAGTTCACTTGTTTCCAACGTTCATTTTGCTTGAAAAATATCAATACACTTTACGATTTTCTCTTGCATTTCTGTTTTAAAAGTTATAATATTTGATATGGCTTTTAAATGGTATACTATGTGGTTACTTCCAATTCGTTTACTAGTTTCTTGCTATGACGTCATACAAGCGTCCCACGCTCATTGGTCGATGTTTGCGGGTTGCGACCATGCGTGTCCACACTACAGTTATCTAATGTTTTAGAATATTAATATATATTTGTTCATTACAGCCAGTTGGGTTTGTGACATTCCACACTAGAGCCGGTGCGGAGGCAGCGAAACAAGATCTTCAGGTTGGTACCGTGATATTTCATACACCAACATGAAAAGTAAATACATACTGTTACATAATCCCAATAATACATGTAGGCAGTTTTATCTATATAAATAAAGCACATGAAAATATTTTACTTTTACACATCTTTATTATAATTAGTGTCACATAATTTAGGCCTGACAATGTAGAACGAAGCAAGCTGACATGTTATAATTAAATAAAATATAAACGTCGTGATGGTATCGCAAAACAACCAATGACAGTAATTAAATTAGGCGCATTAAACAACACACAACTATGACCGGCTTACACAGAACCAAATTAAATATCTCCAGCAAACAATGAGATATTACAACGCAAGGAGGAATTGTATAACACTATTTATTGTAAATACTAAAATATCTGTCATATTAGCACGGTGTTACTAAAACCTCTTCTCACATGCCTCCACACATGCCAAAGAGCACTATAGATAATATACTCATCGTAGATCTGGAATAACATTTCCTTACTCGAGTAACCGCATCATAAAGTTATGCTAAAACAATGCACACGGGCCGACCGCATCGGGGCCGCGGTACATACTCGTGTCGTATTTCTAACCGGGAATTTGATATTATGTCGATGTAAATAAGCAACTGCATGACCACGATTTGACAGGTTTGATGTCACATCCCGAGCACTGTGTTCTCCGTCACCAATAGCAGGCGCAGGCGCGGGTACCTCTCTCCCCGATAACCAAGTGTCTATTTGCCCCTATCATTACTTACAACCTGTATACACGAACTTGTCCTGGTGTGATTTCACTCGGGAATACTCGTAATCGACCCGATTGGAGTCACACCTAGTCCCAAAGTCCCATACGTCACGCGACATTCACCGCCCACTCTCCAGTGGTTTATTAACTATCTCGTTGAGGCACTCGACGCATACCACTGGAAGCACGCGGCAAAAGACCTATCCGTCATTATATCGGAGCGCCGCGCCGCTCGCGGCTGTTCACAGCAGGGTGTCCGGTTCGACCCCGACATGCCGCAAACGATTCGGCTGGAGTTCGCTAAAAGCAACACGAAGGTCAGCAAACCGAAGCCGGCAGTTGCCACCGCCGCGCCAGCCGCACACCCCGCATTGATGCACCCTCTCACTGGACGTAAGTACCGCACACGCCCGGCGCTCGCTCGACCCCGACACTCCTACCGCCCTATGCATACAGAACTGAACCATTCGAACTAACTGGAGCAAAAGCATACTTTACACGTAGCTTGGTGACCGCCACGTAAACGGGTCGCGAGACAATGCCGTTACCTTTAGGCTTAATAATGTTACACGTGTAGAAATGGTGAATTTGCTTTTGCTTAAATCTGTTATTGGCGGATTTAAATTTAGATATTTTAATGTTATATGTATTGTAATATTGAAGCCGGAAGGACGAGATGAGTGGCGTCGAGCGACCGCTAAGGGCGAGCATCTATAATTGCTTACACGAACACGCAAAGCCAGGCTCTGAAAAGCTCTATCGACTTCTGTCGGGTTTCTGCCACTATATACATGTTTTCATGAATCTATTAACCTGATCACCACTCACCGTGTGGGTTTTATGTGGCTGCCTTGTATTCGATGTTGTGTTTGATCACGTCATGTCCAATTTAATCGCATTAAAGTACTGGATTATTATATTATACAAACTACACTGTTTCTATGGTTACTAATTATAATTATGAAAACATGATATTAGCACTTTGTAAATATTTTTTATTAATTTCTTCTCTAATTTATTTATAATTTTCAAATTAATTACGAACTTTTTTCGTCCATATTTCGAACATATATAATTTTAATTAAAAATAAAAACAATTTATTTTATTTTGCAATTGTTATTGAAAGGCAAGCTTCAAAGACAATCCGGTCTCGATGTAGAAAGAAATATATATGATTTTGAATTGCAGACTTAGCGAGTCCATTCTTCCCTGGTGGGGGAGCTGAGTTGTGGCATCACCCGTTGGCATATGGGGGCGAACTGCCGGCGTTGTCTCACGGGCTCGTGCATCCCGCCATCCATCCGCAGATGGCTCCTGTACGTTCTTATCTCTGACTAGCTGCCGCCGATAGGCACCACCACGTAAGTGAAGGACTATTGAAGCCAACCAGGCTTAATAAAGAAAACTGGGTCCACATTAGATTTATCAACGCGATCTGGTATGACAACCAATTTACGCGAGAATTAATCTTAAAATTTTGTTTTTAGACTCCGCTGACGCTAGGAGCATGCGTGTTGCCCGCACCTGCCCTGGGCTCTCCAGGAGCTGCAGTGGGTCCTCATGGTCCGCCTCAGCCGGCACCACCTGGTCATCCCGCGCCTCCCTGCTCCACACTGTTCGTGGCCAATCTTGGTCAATTTGTGTCCGAACATGAGCTTAAAGAAATTTTTAGCAGGTAACGTTTTTTTACTTGAATGCTTTTAAAGATTTATTGTTGAGGTTATGTTTTTTTTTGTTTTCTATTGATTTTCAAATGATTTTGTCTCAAAAGCAAGTTGTTGTGAGAGAGTTTTCGTCAATCTGTTAGATCTGTAATTCTTGACGGATTGTATTGAATGCTCTAGAGATTATGGTTACAGAAGATGATTTGAGATGTACAAAAGTTTGAGACGATGTTCAGCTATATCATTTGTCTTGTGTTTTTTTTGTTTGTTTTTTTTTTTTAAATTGTATTTATTGATGAGCACTTGTACCGCACCTAGCATGCCGGACACACTACACTCGAATCTCACATGAATACTAAGAGCACTATTTATGACAATGATAATAAATGAACAATACACTTCCTTATTTATCGATGTCTGCACACAAACGATTACAGTCGGCACCATTTATGATATATTCCCTCTTGTAACGTCGCAACCTTTATTATTCTGATATTTATTAATAATAAAATGACGATCGATTGCCTAAATTGTGCAAAAGTAAATAAAAATAAAACCATTCATTCCATTATCGCGATACATAACACAGTCATTATTAAAATCCCCATATAAAAGCCAAACACAAACGAGCCGATTTAAGTTGTCAGATGAGTGTTACTTTGGAAACGAATAAAGCGAACGAACGTCTCAATTTTCCCGATCTCTCGGCAAATTGATTCGCGTTTCTTGGAATTTGAATGTATACGGGGCTCGGTGTGTCCTCGTCATTCGAGCTGGAGTGCGAGTATCTGGCAGCTTCGATCGTTAAAAAAACGGTAGACGGGAGCGGTACGTTGTGCGAGCACATAGTGAATGTGGTGGTGACAGTTGCCCGGGGTTTGCGCGGCTTCGTCTACTGACCGCGAGCACGGCGGGAAGCAGCCAAGGACCCGTCGCCTTCGTTGAGTTCTCGAGCGCGGGGGAAGCGGCCGCCGCCATGGGTCGTCTGCAGGGGGCCTTGCTGCTCAGCTCCGAGGGACCCATCCACCTAGAATACGCTCGGCAGAAGATGGCGCACAACGGCTGGATACTCGCGCACGAAGTATGCACCGAGCACCTAATTAACGACCTTTACGCATCTTTTTATACTACGATGCGTCAGGGTCGTGCCAATTAAATCTTGCCTCTATTAGAACGAAATTAAATGCTTTCGAAGCGAGATTTAAAAATAATCATCACTTTGCACTCAGCACTGTTAACGCTTGTTAGTTATTACAATTAAAAATATATATACGGTGTAGACTGTATCTAATGCCACTCGATTTAACGATAAACTTACTACAACATCAAAATTACTTGGTGACTCTATGTAGCATCACACCCACTCTAAATAACAACAATACGTTATTATTTGGCAATAAACAATACTTTCCAAGTTGCAGAAATAACTAAGAACTGCAATTTTGTACGTTCTTAATGCTTTATTAGTAAATACATATGTATTTTAAAAGTAAAATAAAATCGATTTTTCTTCTCTCTATTTAACGACAACTCTCAATGCGTATTTTCTTAAGTGTCGCTATATAGAGTTTTCACTGTATATTGAGATACGAAATATTCCGGTTTTATATATTACATCCATGGATTGCTATATTATATTTTTTTTATTGATAGCCCAGCATATGACCACACTCCGCCTGATGTTAAGCTAGAGTGCGGTCCATGAGTATAGACAACTGTTACCACAGACAGATGTCCACTATGCTGGCTTGAGGAGACGAATGTGCTCTGTCCAAATTGACAGCGTACACTCTTCTCGTTATCCCGGCTACTTCCAAGCTACTTCACGGGTGTTCTGCTTGAAAGTGGTAGTAATGGCCAATGCCACCATCAGTCTGCCTACCACTCTATTTATGTTGATTTGTATTGTTTTGTGTGATGCAATTGTTTGTTTGTCCAGGGAGCGAAAGGGGGAGAAGAGACCGAACAACATTAACTCTTACGTGACCATGGGAACCTGACAAACGGGCATCTGACACTCACCCGACTGAGAGGAGGTCATTCCGGATCCTCGAAGCCGCGAGTCGCCGCATCATCCCGGCGATGCGGCTGCCGTCGTGTTTTGCGATATATGTCAACGTTATTACTAAATTGTGCGGCGAAAAGCAAAACGCATAATCGGACCCTATATGTACTATATATCCTTTGTATTTGATGAATTTGTATATAATATTCTTGTTTGTGATTTTTTGGTGATTGTGCGTTTTGCTTTTCACGGTAACGTTGATATCGCGACGTGTGACATTTGTTCCTCGATAGCGTCAAAAGTGTGGTAATTATGGTTTACATTATTGTTTCGTCTAAACCAAATCTTAGGATAATAATATCGCATTAACATTCCATTTTTTAATTATCAATTTTAATAACATGATTAATTAATTCCCTTACTAATTTTAATTTATTGTTTTGTTTATTTAATTGTATGTTTATTTATGAAATGTAAATTATTCTGGTTATTGTTATTGTGTGTCTTAGTTGATGGTGTTAAGTTGAACAATGTAGTGGTGATGAGTTTACTAGGGAAATGTATAAGCTAAAAACCAAAGGTGCCCTGAAATAGAACGAAAACTACATTAGGTTATTATCACGATTCTGTTAAATGTATCTTCGAACTTAATTTATTGTTTACATTATAAATCGAATAACATTTAGCGTATTGAAAATTATATATTTAAATTTTAAAAACACTATATTTACAAGAAACTTTTAATTCATTGTTCATCACTTGTTAATGCGACACTCTTGTGTTGGATTTTGCAATATTTTATTAATAAAAGAAAGAATTGCAATAATAAATGATTTTATAGAGATGCGAATGCGGTGGCGGCGTGCGATCCTTCGGACTGCCTTCACGTAACGTGTTCGGGGCGTATTCGGGTCGAGGGGTCAATTGCATCGCACGTACACGCATGTGAATCTCGCTCGACTGTGTGATTGTTAAACTTTTTACCTGTTTATTGATTTCCCATGTGCCTTGTAGATAAATCTACTTCTTTATCACTTTGTTTTGACTATAAGGAACACTTGATGGATTCGGAATGCTCGATGCGCTGTCTCGTTCTCTCTCACACGAGTGTCAATGCGTGTGGTGCGATTAGATCGAGTTGTGTCGGTACAGTCGACTGCGGAATCGTATCGTTTGTGAAAGGATGGTTCTGCAGGCGAGTGTACTTTGTTGTGGGAAGCCATGGCCTTATGAGAGTGATGTAAGATGAGCGACGAGCGCCGCCGCTAATTAGGAAACGATCTGCATGCTTTGACGAGCTTTTCGGTAATAATAATAATAATTAGAAGCTAACCTTTAATGTGTATCTTTTAGAAAAGTAACTAATTAATATATATATATTACATATTAGCTAAGGGAATATTTATCTTAAATTAATCAGTTAAACTAACTTGTAAATTAACTGAAGGTTTTTAGGTTTAATCGAATTGAATGAAGATAATATATTATTTTATTTCGTTTAGCTACTTACTAGCTATGTGACTAATTAGTTACCCGATGTTTTTAAATGGTGTTTGTCGAGGCGTTATAGCAATAAACCAAAAAGAAGAACATTAAGTTTTAGATATCTAGTGATGTACTATGCTGATATAATAAAAAAAAGTATACAAAAATTAAAAAAAAAAAGAAGAAATCCCTGCTTAGGCTATAAATATAAGGTATTTTATACATGAATCGTTTTTTTGGAGTGTTATATTAATAAATTTATCTTGATTCATGATTCAGAGATTCCGCATGTGAATTCTTATGAAAATCTTAGTCAATAATTAAAAGAAAATATATGTCAATTTGTGACTTAGCTAAATTTTTTCATGTTATTTATATATTTATATTGTCTTCTAAAATAAATATTGAAGGAATCCGGTGTGATTAATGTACACGTTAAACCAAAGATGTTAATCAAAAGAAACCTCATAATGTACCAAAACTGTTTAAATTTAAAAAAAGTATTGTCAGTAAAGACTCGCGAGCGATTGATGTCAATTTATATTTCAATGTCGGATTCACTTTATGAATGAGAAATGCCCCTCTGTGGGGCTCTCTAAATGTACCTAAGCTAAGTCGATGTTTATTTTGGTAATTCTAATTCGTGTGTAAGTAATTTTAGTGATCTCCCATCATTTTAGGCTGCCGACCGCCCGTGCGTTCAATTCATACAACGAAAAGTTTCTTTTCAGTTGTTTTAATTTATTTATCGTTTATGATTATTATTAAATTTTATATGATTTAATAGTGTAGAATAAAAGGGATCATATAAAATTTTAAAAATAGTCAAGTAAATTGCTTTTAAACGCACGTCGGGCGTCGCTGCCGTCATGATTCCGTCCAGCTTTACCGTATCTAGAAGTAAGACACGTCCAGTGGCTACGGACGCGGATAGCCGTCACCTTTCGCGGGACTACTCGATACATATCAACAATTGTAATATTAAAAATAATTAGAATTTATGCGGTTCATAATTATAAAAGATATAATCAATTATGTCGGCTTTATGTCACGCTTAATTTGAGAATTTGAAACAACACCCTTTTTTTTCAAAACTTTTACCATTCCACTTTTTTTTTAATGATTTAACTGAAAGAAAAATTCAACCAAAGATGTAAGTTGATGGACAATCAGAATGGATAAAATTCGGATAAATAATGAGATTTTTTGAAGTAAATAAACGGTGAAAATTAAATACATTCAGAACTAAAGCCTTTGCCCAAACATTATTTGGTAGTACAGCAGTTCTGTTGAAATTTTCTACTTCGATTTCTATTTGAGGTAGCTCAGGGTAACCTTATTTGAAATCAGGTCATTTATAAATTATTCAATTAAAATTGAACCAAATATTGTTTGCGCAATAACACTAAATGGAGATTTGATTTGATGTTTTTGTAAATTCTCAACCGGATAATAAAATGATAGCTATTTTCCTAATGTTTACCAAGTAATCGGGTGGATAGGCGTGACATTGGCTGAGATGTGATAGGCTAGCAGTAGGGGGGTTAGTTCGCCTTTCGTATAGTATGTAAGTGAAGCGGCAATACACAAGCGCCGTGATCGGAAACATATCAATACTGTGCCCCTTAATTACTAAAATTAGTTAAATTTTAAGCTAGATATTTAGATACACACTGAATGAATTGTTCGTTATTTTTTCAAGTATCAAATACTAAGTGTTGTGTTTTCGTAAGTGGCCGTTTCCTTTTTTTTACTCATCAGGTTATGTTAAATTACGATAAAACGAGCTATACATTTTCAGCGATCAAGTTCGTGCCGTTCGTATTTATTTTAACATAGCACGTTGAGTAATAAAATAAACCGTTGATATAATCGATATCTAATAGAGAAATGTAGTTATGCAATTATTAATTTGTTTGTTTGTTGAATGCTTATGTTATCGTCGTCTGGTTTGAATGCTGTGTTAGGCGTTTGTTTTTGTATTTTGGCCAGAAAGACGTTTTTTTTTTGTATATTTCGAACGGGATGATAAATAGATATAATTAGATTTGTGTGAGTTTCGTTTAATATTAAAATAAATGCTTTGTTAGTACCGACGACGGTGTTCTCGTGGTTTAATAAAGTGAATAAGAAACATGATGACACTGTACAGAGAAATAGTTAATAAAATTTAGATTAATTATTGATAACTTTTTTAGAGGTTCTCTCTCATTGGATATTTTTTTCATTTCTTGCTTCGTGGAGTAATGTGACAATTTGGTTTTGTTTTTGTTTTATGTGCCAGCGTTATGGAAATAATCGTCTGAGGTGTCTGGAGTGTAGACACTTTTTATCTTTTGTTTTTAACACTAGAACTACCGACCGGTCAAAATGACCGAATTCAAAAATTCTTCACAAGATTTTTATGTAAAACGTTACTTATTATTTTTTGTCAACGATTTCACTTTTACAATTCCACAATAAATTTATTGTATTATATTTAATACTTTGCAAGCGCAAGGCATCCGGTCATTTTGACCCGTTGGTAAATATAAGTCATATTGACCGGTTGGTACTTCTAGTGTTAATCAGTTAAAATAAAACTACTAGTTCATGTAAAGTTGATGCTAACCTAACCGTTTGTCGATAGTACTTATTTATTGTTTTTCCATTAATTAACTTCTATAAATCCGATTTGATGATAATTGTTGCATTCTCCGGGAGTGTTTTTATTAACTTTGTTGTGTTGAGATGAATTTTATTAGATATTTTAGGATTTAGGGTAAAAGGGTTAGATATAGTTAATGCTTTTAAAAGACATCTGCTTTGTAGATTAAAAACTTTCGTTCCTTCGATTCCATTGCGGCATCCATGTTTAAACTAAATAATTAATTATTGCGTTTATCTATTTTAATTTAATTTATTCATTAATTAGTGTAATATTTTGTTTAACACTAGATTTACCAGCTTAAATATACCTATTTCTACCAAAACCAAAAAAGTATATATTTGTTACAAATATATGTAAAATAATATAAAATTCATAAAACTATTTCTTCTGTTATAAATTAAAGAAGATTAGAAGAATTAAAGAAAATGTTACACGCAGTAGGAATTTTAATTTGACCTTGCAAGACCAGTCGTTTTGACTGCTCTGGTAAATCTAGTGTTAAAATAGTTTCTGTCTCCAGTCCAATAGTTTATTTTTTGTTTTTTTTTCTTAATCAAATATGAATTTTAATTATTACAATTAAACTATAATAAACACATAAATTCATATGCGTTAAAAAAAAACTAAAAACAAATGCTTGGACGAGGTATAGTTATCGAATAATAATAATTTATTTTCAGTGTAATTCTTGTGTTTAATTTTTAGTATTACATGGATGTGTAGTATACTGTTTTTTTCCTGAAATCTAGAAGTTCTTTTCTATTAATAAATTTTGATGCTAAAGTTGTGGCGTACTTATGTTTCATATTGTTAGACTTAAATCGTTATAGGGTCCAAAGATTGGGAAATAAAAGTATGTAAAAAATATTATTGTGTTTTTTTAAATTTATATATTACCCAAAAACTAACCTTTAGTCGATAATCCTGCTCGATAAATTAATAACAAATATCCATTTTTATCAGCAACCTATTTTATTCGGTTAATGGTGGTTCTGAATTGGACATTTTCTTGTTTTTGAAATATTATGAAAATGACTAGAATTTTCGGTAAATAGATACGAGTATTAAATGAAATGAAAATAGGCACTAAAGGCTCGCGCTTGCTCATCGTCAGACTTTACAATGGTTTCGGAAAGGCTATAACGAGAAGAAGACCACAAGAAACTCGTCAATCATAGCCAATCATAGTTCTTGATATGCTAATCTATAAATAAAAAAGTAAATTATAGGTTAATTCCTATATGTATATAGTATCTCGTCTATACATATATTTAAAATCGATATGTTATTTATAATAAAATAAATAAACAAATCTCACGTACAGATCGATCACTAATAAAATGTTTCTCAAACTTATTCCTAAACTCCACGCCTTTCATGTCAATCGATAAACAGACGAGTTAATATTCTTGTTTATTGATTTGCTCTAAAAATCCAATCCCGATTCAAATCCGATTTTATTTACATATGTATTCGTTTGTTTTGAAAAAGATAATTGAATTGTGTAAAAGAATATACCACGTCTGTATTATTTGAGATTGATTCGTGATTAGTATTTGAGGGAATGGTGACAGACACGGAGCAGATGCGATGGGTTGATTCTATCAAATCGCCCACATCAAAGACCGCGAATATATTTTGGGATTACCTTTTCAATGTGATTCCAATGGGTTTATTAAATATACGTATGTTTGTAATATTAGTCCAGAAAGGAAAACCAGATCACTTCGAATGTGCGAAGAAACTCAATAATAAATTACAATAAATAAAAATTACTTTTTAATCAAAATCGGTTTAATGTTTTTAAAATTAACGAGAGACATGTGCCCTGTTAATTTGGGCGGAGCACATTTGTTCTCAAAGTTAGAATAGTGGACCATCAAGGGGAGCGGTTTTTATTTTGAAATGAGGTTTTACGTGTGAATTAAAATTTTGTAATCTCTTATTGGGTTTTTGCCCGAATACTCGACATTGACAGAATTGTCTTCATTAGACATCTGAGGCCATTAATGAAGAAGAAGAAGATCAAGAAGAGTGTGGTAAAATGCCAGACTACTGTAAAGAAAATACATTTATTGAAAGTCAATGAAAATTGTTTCACGACTAATTTTTTAATTTATTTACTTTTAATAAATGGGCTCCAATAGAGCGCTTTTACTCGTCAATACAAATACAAATATAAATGGAATAAATTTATTAATTTAATAATTATCAATTTGCTGTATACTGGCATTGTCCAACTACATACTAATGTCATAATAATATACAGTATGACCCCGCTTTACGCGACCTCGTTATGGTCGGTTTCACTATAACGCGAAATTCAAATTTATTTATAATTACGCGAAAGAATGCGTATAAACATAATGTAGTCATCAACTTCTCTATGGTCGCGGGAATTTCAGTTAATGCAATTTTTTTCGGAACGTATCCCTCACGTAAAGCGGGGTATTACTGTATAATAAATCTACTGTGATGTAGAAGAATAGCTGCTGTATATGGGCATTGTCATCCTAAAGCCGCGTCTCCTGCTCCTGTTTCTTCGAAACATTAGACAAAAACATCGAAACATTTGGGCGTGGCCGTACACAATGTTTTTGCTTTTCGTCGACCACAGAAAACAAAAAACATTGTGTACGAATACAAAAATGTGTACGGCCACGCCCCAATGTTTCAATGTTTTTGTGTAATGTTTCGAAGAAACAGGAGCAGGAGACGCGGCTTAATGTATACCTAAGAGTAAACATGAAATAACATAGATTATGTCCAAGCTTTTTTTTAAAGGTATATACAATGAGTTCCCAATTCGTGGTAATTAAAATAAATGGTAACTGACCTGGTTTAGTACAGAAATACTTCTGGAATTCAACACAAACTTAAGTGCGAATTGACAGAAAGCAGACTTTTGATCATCTTCTAATTGTGGCGCGAATTAACACATTCTAGAACGTATGTCTCCACTAACCCGTCAACCTAGATAGTTAATTAGAAATTGTACGTAAAGCTGGGTTTACACTCTCGCGTTGGATTCAAACGTCTCAAAACAAATGAATAATTAACCTTTTAAGTAACAGAAGAAAGAATACAAACTCGAAACAAATACCTATGACATTTTATATACCGGGTAATTCAAATGAACGTTTGGTTTAAAAATATTACTTAATATCACATTTTCAACTGAATCACCCAGAACTTGTGTTTAATAATAATTGTCGTCGACAGAAAAGAGGTTGCGGTGGCAATCTAAATTATGTATATATTTTTTATAAATAAACATGTCAAATTTGAAATGAAAGAATGGATGAATGCGAGAGACGAGCGAATGGGGATTTCGATGTTGGTTGCGAAAGGGAACGGATGTTTGTGATTAGATTATAAGGGATAATATAGTGTAAATAGAATTTTAAAGAGTTTCATTAAAAATATACAGTCCACTGCTCAATTGGCTACAATAATGCACCATAATTGAAGACATATGATCGCACTATACCGACTTATTATAACAGTAAGTAAGTTCTAAACAAGACTTGATTACTTCACTTTAACACTAGAACTACCAGCCGGTCAATAATGACCAGAGGACTTGTGCTTGCAAAGTATTAAATATAATTCAATAAATTGTAAAAAATAGAATCGTTTACAAAAAATAATGAGTAAGGATTTACATAAAAATCTTGTGAAGAATTTTGGAAACCGGTTGGTAGTTCAAGTGTTAAATTGGTGGTTTTTGCTGCCATAATAATAACATTAGTGTAGAACACACTTAATAATTTTAGGTAGTCTGTAACGAAGAGATATAAATCAAACGTTACTTTCAGAACATCAAAGAGACCGCTTCAAACGGCGCCTGAAATTATTTAAATGCTTATTAACATTTATTTAACAATTATCAGCGTTAAAAGATTTCAAAATATAGTTAGATTTTTTCATACGAATGTTTTTTTTTAATAATTAAGCGAGTAAATTAACTATCATACTGTAACAATGCGCCCTCTACAATAATACTATCACATTTAGGCAATTTTTATTTTTTATTTATTTATTTAAACACACATAAACAATTAACAAACCCACACATAAAAGTAACAATTATATTGAAAAGAAATTAAGCTAAGTTTGATAAAATCAGATAAAAATCCTGGGAACTAGAACTAGCTATGGAAAAAGAAGTGTTATGGTGGAAGGAATCAGGTCTATAATGAATTGCCGATTAATATAACTAATAATAAAAATATTATTAAATTTAAATATGAATTTTAAAAAAAAACACATAATAGGTTTGAGTGCCTTGTGATGGTGTTGTCAATATTCTAGTATAATAAGATATATTTAGTCTATGTACGTTGTGTTTATTTATAGTTTTTTTAAATCTCAATTAAGTGAATTCTTTTTGAGGAAATAAATGTCTTAAACCTTAACCTATTAACAGTTGTAATTAACATAAATCTGAAGAAAACTTATACATGAAAACGAATACTATTAACTAACCATTATACGGATGCCAGTCTGCTGCTCAAACATCGAACATTACGAGAAAGCCAAGTGCAAAATGGATTTGAGCTTCTTTGGCTTCAAGTGGAATAAATCAATATCAGTGACATTTTCGTGTAGATTGTTTTATTATAATAGCTTCAAAATATAATCTCTATTCTAAATATAAATTATAAAAATAATTCACGATAATTACTCAGGTAATACAACAACGAATAATCTATGCAAACAAACTATGCCCAATAACATCTTTAAATCGCTCCCCTATAAAATTGTGATTTTGTAGAACCTACCATGTTAGGAGTCGGCGATATGAACTAAAATGTAGTATAACATAAGTACAAGGGGTAAAATAAAAAATATATAAAATTACCTAATTGTTTTATTTGTCAGTATATAATGACAAAAAATAAAAAAATTGCATGGACCAAAGTCGAATTATAAAAAAAAAGAAGAGCCTACTTTCTACATGACGGTTTACGTATAAATTAATATTTTCTAATTTCTTGTTATTCTGTTGCCTAAATATTCGACATTGGCAGAATTGTAACGCGATAGTAAACCGCATAAAGCATTTTAAATTAATATAAGAAGGTCGAGTATAAAATTAAACTTAAAAAGCTTAAAGTGTACCTCTTCACTTTTTAAGATATTCGACACCATCGTGGTCTCGAGGCAATAAAGCTGAAAGCTTAGTCTCAACTTGGCTTCTCGAGTTTACTTTTACAAGAATACAAATTGTGTAGGTATATCTATATATATAAAACTCAAAGGTGACTGACTGACATAGTGATCTATCAACGCACAGCCCAAACCACTGGACGGATCGGGCTGAAATTTGACATGCAGGTAGATGTTATGACGTAGGCATCCGCTAAGAAAGGATTTTGATCAATTCCACTCCTAAGGGGATAAAATAGGGGATGAAAGTTTGTATAAATCTTATTAGATTTATTTCATTCATTATTACGCAGACGTAGTTGCGGGCATCAGCTAGTACTATATATAAAACAATACATTCGTACAATAGTTCATACGTCTACCACCAGATGGAGCCACCGTCGTTTAAGAACTTCCGGTGGTTTTGCCGCGGCTCACATACATAATTAATATATTACTAAATATATATTTAAAAAAATTTTTGATTGAACACAAATGCCAGTAATTTCATTCACACGATGAAAACAATAAATAGCTTTTTTTTGGATTAATAAGCAAATTTATTTATTTATTTATTTGCTGCATAATGTTATAAAAATAACCGCCATTAATACAAATCTAATAAAATTTTGATTATAAGCTAGGGGACATCTTGCTCAAGACAATTAGTTTTAAAGACAATATTAGTATTAAAAATTAAAAAAATTAGTAATTACTAAAAAATACTAAAGAATACATAAAGTGTAAATTCATGAATAAATGTATATTATAATACTTTTTATACTAATAATATAATATAAATCTATTCCATAAAAATATGGATATTTGTGTAACAGATTGGCGTAATAATTGCGTCTCAGAGTATTTGATTTAATTGATTTCGATAATATAATAAATTAATTAAAAAGCAATATTAAAAAATAAAAATATTTCACAGTGATAATTTGATCATGAAAAATTCTATTATTAAAGATATATATTTCTATTAATTCCTAGAATTTTAAGAGATGCTATTCGTTGTAAAAATAATACATGAAAAATTATTATGAACTATTCAATTCAAATTCAATTTTACTAATTATAAAATATATTATAAAAATTATAATATTATGATAACAACCAGAGGCGGCTCGTCCTAAAGAGCGCTGGTGCAGTGCACTCCCACGAAAATTACAGAACTTATATTACAGCGGCGTAGATATTGGTAATATAATATACTATTGTATAGGCATAGTAGAATAGAATGAATGTAATGTAAGGATAGTATGTATTATGAAGAAATATAGATTACTTCTGTAATTTTCGTGGGAGTGCACCGCACCAGCGCTCTTTAGGACGAGCCGCCTCTGATAACAACATTATCAGATTCAATATTCAGCTATTTACACAAACTACGAAAGCGAGGCAGTCGCTCGCAATTAGTTTTTACTGGCGGTAATTAGCGAGCTGATTGTGGGCGACTGGCACTGCTGGCAGTCGTTGGCAGTTACCAGCTATTGTTCACAATTTAGTCAAAATTGTTTAATAAGTTTAAATTACTTTATTTATTTATATTCTTTTACATTTTAATATATACCGTTACAAAGATCATATGATAAACCTTTAGAATAGCCATGTTAGCTTTTATTTGGAACTAAAAACAAACTTGGAATCTTCACGTATCGAGTTTAATAAACGGCAGACAGCATGCGGTCTAGATAAAATGTTGTAGAGATGCTGCGTGGAATACTAAATGCCTGTAACATGAGAAGAAAACTACAGTAATACCCCGTTTTACGCGACCCCGTTATGCGCGGTTTCACTATAACGCGAAATTAAAGAGTGCGTATAAACGTAATGTAGTCATCAACTTCTCTGTGGTCGCGGGAATTTCAGTTAACGCGATTTTTTCCGGAACGTATCTCTCGCGTAAAGCGGGGCATTACTGTATACAATATCTATATATATATCTACTGTATATAATATCTATGCCCATATGGAATTAAAAACTGAACTATTTTCTAGTACAATATAATTTAATTCCAATTGTCAAATATCCGAATACAATCCGTATGTGATAATAGATAAAAAAAAAACGTCATAAATTCCGCTTCCAAATTCAAATATTTAAAAATAACATCTTCGTTCGGTTGTTGGCATCGTCTCCGCCATTGCTGATTTCTAATTTCCGCAACGAACGTGCAAATATTCCTATATTTGCATTTTTCAATGTAAACAAAAATATATTTTTATTATTACAAGACGTAATACGACATACTGAGACGGTCGTTGCCTACAGACATTTATATTGAAACAATATTATAATAATGATCGCTTTCTAATTAATTAGCAAAAACCAATGTTATTTGTGCAACAAAAATGATGTTGTTGCTGAATTAAACCACAGCATAAATCGGACAAAGAAAAAACGAATGGAGTGGAAGGTTTGCAAATAAAAAAACACACAGTCAGCAAAAGCGCAGCTATCCAATAACTCTATTTTAACCCTTCCATTCGACGACGTATATTTAAACCGCGGTTTTAAATCCTATTTTTTTTTAAATATATCTATACTAATATTATAAAGAGGAAAGATTTGTATTTTTGTATGTTTGTAACGAATTGACTCAAAAACTACTGGACCGATTTCAAAAATTCTTTCAGCATTATCACTGATCAATATAGGCTATATAAATTACGGACAAAAAAATAAGGAAATTTACTAAAACTACAAGGTTTCCAAAAATTGCCGCAAAAGGCAGGCGTCGTTGAATGAATTATTATTAATTAAGCGTCAAATTCCTAGAAACGCCAATATTAAATGTAAGTGGTTTTTAGAATTTTTTCTATCGGCGCAGATATGGATTTCAAAAGCAGAAAAGATCCTAAAAACCACTTACATTGAGTATTGGCATTTCTAGGAATTTGACGCTTTAGTCCAGTTAAATGTGTTTTTTCAAATTGACACTCGATTAAATGTAATACTGTTATACCTTTTTGGAATCTGTGTGAAGTGTAGAAGTTTTTAAAACAATGTTCCAGAAGGTTGTCATACATTTTTTTTTCACCAGCGTCAATCAAATATCACATTGCAAATTATGTAATTCTAAATTTGCATACGTCTTAGCTTGTAATTTTTATGTTGCCAATAATTACTGATGAAAAACACATTAATTAGGTAGATACATGTTTTCTTAACACCCTTAAACAATAAAAAGTAGGAATAATAACAACAAATAATAATAATAAAATATTTTGTGTGCGCAGTCAGAGAAATTCCAAAAAATAAAAAAAAAATCATATCTCAAAAACTACTTGGCCTAGGACAATAAGATTTGATGTTTCGGATAGGAAATTACCCCCTCTATTACCAGTATTTCCTTGGTCCTTGACACCCTGTATATTTAAAAGTTTTTCATAATCGTTTAATAAATCACGAAAAAAAATATTAATTCTTGATTATAGTGAAATCGAACCAATGCTTAAGTAAAATGAAAATTGTGTAATAACATGTTTTTAAAATGATTTGTACACGGAGTCCGAACCAATGGAGATTACTTGAAAACTTGTATATTTTTTTAACTGAAAAACGCTGCACTAGATACTAAATTAAGCCTTTGATTTGAGGTTTTTCGCATTGTTGATTTACACTCGATCAATTTTGTAAACGATTTACACACACACACACACATATACATTTTCGTATTTGTATATATATATATTTTGTGTGTGTGCAAGTTTTGACTTTATTAACGTAACAAACTTGTGA
>JAPWLS010000589.1:0-20818 GCA_028551675.1 Tineola bisselliella | reverse complement strand
GTTGAATGTATCTAAAAATAACAAAAATCTTCTGTACAGTTTTATGGTTTTAGTCAGTCTTTTAGAGAACTTTGTGTCTTGACAGAAAAGGTTTCGAAATAGATAATGACAACATAAAGCCACAAAGTCAGTGAAGTTCGAATCTTAATGTAGCAATACACTTATGTAAAGGGAATTTATCTCCAGAAGATGGTGTACTAATATACACATGTTTTCTGCAAAGTGGAGACATAATTATAAGACTGTTGTAATATAGTACTTAACGTTATTTAATATGTTGTCTTTTTGTGTATGATGTCTTAGACTGTGCTTAGTTACTGGTATATTATTTAACCTTAAATGTAACAAATGTGCAAATTGGGGTAAGCCCTTTCTTTCTTCTAGTGTAGTTGTATCATCCGTCAGCAGTAAGCGTGACAGTGCATCTGCCGGCGTGTTATCCTTTCTCGCTTGATATGTAATCTATGCATGTGTTCCTTATTTAATTCCTCTTTTTTTTCAGCTAATAGAAGAATTCTTAAATGATATGACGATAACAAATCACGGGCATATAGTAGCTCTGACTTCAAAAGCTGGTCCAGATAATATGCCTTCAAACGTGGCTCAGTTTGCAGTTCAGGGCCTCGTAGAGTCTGTGATGGAGAAATTGCGCAGTGAACAAACAGATTCGGTTTTTGTGACTTTAATACATATTTATCCGTTTATTGTTGCTGATTGCTCCGATACAAAATCAAGGTATGGTTACACAAAGCATGTATGCTTAACTCATACGTAAAGTGCAAATGATGTCTTAATTTTCTAGATCGGAATCCTTCAGAACAATAACACCGGAAGCAGCAGCTGCATCAATATTAGATAGTGTCAGAAGAAATTATGTGGAAGCTTCTGTCCCGAAGCATTTTATTTTTATAGAATATCTAATAAGAATATTACCGAGGGAGGCAACCTTTTATATGTTATATTTTCTAAATCGATAGTATGCTAAATTCAGTTGTAATAATAATATTAGATTAATGGTATTATTATTATATTAGTTATATAAGAAATAATTCAGAAGACTGTTTTTTTATTAATTATAATTTTTGTTTGATATAGCCTTTGCCTGCTATTTATTTTTTAAACGAAAAAGTTATTTCTATTAAAATATAATTTTCTAAAGAAATTTTCTTTTATTTAATTGTGACTTCCTTAAGTTGTAATAAGTATCTGTAAGATACTGTTTTTTTTAATATGTGGCATTTTTGGATTTTTATCTTTGGCAACACCGCTCCAAACGTCGTAAAAAGCTCACTTATTACCAAACTTGTTTTTGATAATGGCGATGACTGAAGACATTGCTTTTTTGAAATTTCATTTATGGCAAAGGCACTTAAACTTTAAATACTTTTTAAAAAAAATCAAATTTTATTAACCATAAATATTATTAATTTATACAGCAGAGCTTAATATTGGCTCAATTGAAACATAAAAAACAACAAAAAACGGCCGGCCGTTTTTTGTTGTTTTTTATGTTTCAATTGAGCCAATATTAAGCTCTGCTGTATAAATTTTGCTGGAGGTTTGAATGGGCTCAATTTAGACATAAAAAACGACCGCCGTTTTTTACGTCTAAATTGAGCCGATTCGAAGCTGTACGATTAACGAAAAATCAGACTGCAAAAATCGCCTTGGAAATTTATTAAAATATGCAATTTATTTAAAAATATTATAGATAACAGTAACATAAATACAAATATAAATATCTTCAGATAGTTAATAAACGTATAAACGTAATACAACACAAATCACAGTTAGGACTTCAAAAGTGAAATTTTGTTTTACAGATCGAGATAGTTTTCGAGGCAAAGGGTCTAGTCTATACAGCCCGATTTTTTCGCTAACTTATACAGCAGAGCTTAATATTGGCTCAATTAAACTCTGCTGTATAAGTTAGTACTATTTATGACATAAATATGAAATTTAAAAAAAACAATGTCTCCTGTCATCGCAATCCTTAGCTGTCATTAACAATTACAATAACAAATCTGGTAATAAGCTTGTGAGGGTTTTATTTTGTGAAATATGTGAAATGGTGACGCAAAAATAGTTTATTAAAGTTCATTTTAGTGTTTTGTACAGAAATAATCGTATAAAGGAAGGTAAAACACACAGCAAAACGCACAATTCCATGAAAGTGTATTTTTAATTTATTTCCACTTTTTAGTAAGTTGCTCAGTTTGAAACTTAATAATATGTTCATTTAGGATGCATTCACGTATATTAAAAGTGTTTTCAATTTAAAATTGATTCGTCACAATTAGAGTAACTCTAAGATTCACTAGTATCAAAATTCGTAATGTGTAAAAATAAGTCGTCGTAAAATAGTAACCAATAAGCAGAACAAAGATGAAGAAAGTACGCGCACACGCCATGAAAGACAATGAACGAGTGAGATTTGCGTGGTTGCGATGGTCAGTGTTGTCTATTATGCCTTTTTGTCAGATCCACATTTACGATTTTTGTGATTTCTTTTATTAAATGTTTAAAAAAATGCACTGGTAATAACACAAAAATAATTATAATTTATAATAATTTACATTTAAACTATTTCTTATCATTGTAACAATTTCTAATATTTGCCACGATCATTCATTATTCTACATTAGTACACATCACTATTGTTTCCATAGACTAACCCAGTTAGAGAAAAAAAAAGTTTGACAGATTTGTAATTTTTCGGATGGTTATTTTTGTAGTTAATTATTTATAGTGAATTATATCGTTTTATTTGTAATATTTATAGAATATCGAAAGAAAAAACTTTGAAATATTGTCTTAGTTTATCAGATTTTTTAAAGTGTTCGTTATAATGCCTGTTTTTTGTCCACAAAGGTTTGTTTACACAACATGGAAGTTCTAAAAAAAAGTTCTATACATACTTCTTTCCGCGAATGTCGAAAAATACCTTAAACTAAAGGCGCGGGTAATTTGGGAAAGGATTTGCTTTTGTTGTTGTTGAAGCAATTTTTGACGAGGATTTTTGTTTTAGTTATTCAAATTGTTAAAGTAAAGCAAATTTGTAATTTTCTACCAACTTCAAAGTACATAAAACTGATTCTTAGACCTCTACCAAATATATATTATATAAAATAAAAAATAAAAACAAAACATAATTTATATCCCCATTGTCATATTTATAGGACAGGCTGACTCAGCGTTAATTTTTTCTTAACGTATTATCAACTTAATTTAAAGATTTCATCAAAAAATTCCAATGTTTTCGATGGGTTAATACACATGCAATCAAATGAAGAGACCTTTTAAGTAATCTTGAATGAATTAACACTAGGGTTAATGTTATCAAAGAAATTAAAGATATGAATTTCAGCACGAAAATGAAACAGAAGAAGAAAGTGAACAGAGATAACGGTCGGATTCGCGACGTTCTTCTCCAGTAACCTCTGACCTTAAAAGTTATGACATTAAGAATTAAGAAAAGGGGACTGAATTTGTTTTTTTTTTTAAATTATATTTTTAAATTAAGTAATTAGAAATATTATGAGGCTTACCGTCTCACGTATGTACAAACTAATTATAGCTGAATCTTCTTCTTCTTCTTGATTAATGGCCTTAGATGTCTAATGAAGACAATTCTGCTAATGTTGAGTATTTGGGCAAAAATCCAATAAGAGATTACAAAATTGTAAAACCTCACGTCAAAAACCTAAATATATATTTATAAATATAAATTTATCATAAAAAAATTACAAAAGAAGATCAAAGTAATTTCAAAGAATCCATCAAAAATAATAAACAAAATCGCATTATCCATATGACCTGTAAAGTGACCTAGTTGTTAACGGACTCCTAATGTTGGATATGGAACATAAAAACGTTAAAAATAAATCCAACTGAAAAGCAACAATGTATGTAACTTTTATGTTTCCTACGCCACAGAGTGAGGGCGCGCGTTCGCTCTATGAATTACACTCGAGTCGTGGTTTGAATTTTAAATATGTCACAGAAACATCACTTTAATGGAACACGACACGGTTCTGTTTTAATAACTACGAGTGTTTTAAGAGATTTTAAAGGATTTGTATTATTGTGATGAAAGTTGAAGGGAAAAAATATTCGTAAACATCATTTAAGTATAGGCAGCCCTCGGTTTAACGTCATGTTAGCCATTAGGTAACAGAAAATAGTGACGCAAAACGAAACGATGTAAAACGAGACGCATTTTTCTATATATTTGTAGGGAATGGTTGTAGTTAGGTTCTTATAACTGAAAAATACGGCAAAATCGACTGTTTTTCACGTTTTCTCTGGGTAACTTTACTTTGCTTTTCATTTGCATTTTGATGTAAAAGTAGGACTACCTGTAATTTAATGACTACACTTACGTACTATCGCAGGCTTACGATCAGTCTCGGCGTGACCACGATTTTACATTTTACATATAGACTCTCTGACTTGAATAACCTGGGCTTCATTTAAATGAAATGAAAATACTTTATTAACATAAGCGCTTGCTCATCGTTAGACTCTACGTATGACGAGAAGAAGACCACAAGAAACACGTCAATCATAGTCATATACATAGTCAATCATAATTCATCTTTGTTTAAAGTTTTAAAATATCCCTCGAAAACCTTAGAAAATAAGCTACATTAAGTAAATTCGGTGGCGTGTAGTTTGGTATAAATTGGTTGTAGCAGGTGGTCGGGTCTCTGCATTCGTTTCTTCAGATGTGGCTTTACCAGCATTAAATTTGAATAACCCATTACTTGGGATAACGTTGTAGCTATATTTTTATGTCCCTTTGCCTCTCTGTCCCGTAAGTTGGATTGTAATAATTTTACTTTGCACGTGTAACGTTTGTTAATATATAAAATGTTTTTGTATATATGTAAAAAATATATTTGACTCTAAGGCTATTTTCACAGTTTGAGGACAACTAAGCTGTGAACAAGCGACTAGTTAGTAAGTAAAGTGAATTAGGTGTATTTCATGTGTAAAGTGAATTGGTGCGTATTGAGTTTCTAATTGGACTAGCTCATGTGCATCAAACTCCATATTTTTGACTTATGCTTCATAATGTCACAAAAGTTTGATCCACTAACTAGGTCAGGGATGGCGAACCAATGGCACGCGACACAATATTTTGGGCACGTCACTGGTTAGAAATTCATTATGCACTAAGAAAAAAGTGTGAAGTAGGTATTTTATGACGAGCGATTTAAATTATGCGTGTAAAGAAACATTGCAAAATATACCTTTTTTGTAGTAAATTAAAAGTTTTGAGTTGGTAGTATTTATTATTATTATTTTCACAATAATCACAAAGTCAAAATTATTTTATGGCACGTCTATGACCTCATTAAACATTTCTTTAGAACAGCCATTCTCAAAGTGAGTTCCGCGGAACCCTAGGACTAAAGTACTGCAAAAAATACCTACCAAAGGGAGATTATAAGGTTAAAACTAAATATTCCAACTAAATATTACGTAATATTACAGTGCAATATGATTATTCATAAATACATATAAATAAGTTTTTTATAATTATATTAAGGCTTTTTCCTTCCCCAAAAGAGTTTGAGAACCGCTGCTTTAGAAAAATTGGCATGTTAATGCATAAAGGTTCGTCTACCCTAAACTAGGTAATACAAAAAAGGCTAGTATTTTATTTACACTAACAATTTTATGTATAAACTGAGAACGAAAATTAGTTATTCCCCTGAATGGAAAGCTGCTTGTCGTCGAGTGCACAATGCTCCAAGTCTGGTGACCCAGATAGGCATTGTTTTATCGGCCGGCACTAGACCATGTTGCAGTAATTAAAACCACTTCTGAACGTTCCCTTCGTTCTGTCGACTAATCTATTGTTGGATTATAAATTTTAATCTTCTATAGTGGTTTATTTATATAAGAAGAGAAAATAAACAGAGATTTATAACAATATAGAGTTTATATAAAATTATAGACAATTTATAAAAAAACCATCATCAATATTAATAATAATAGTAGAGTAACGATGTGCAAGTGCACGCCTTTAGTGCCTATGCTAATAAACGATTTTCATTTTCAATAAAAATTCTTTATTGCGCTTCAAAAATATGGCACAATGGCGAGCTTAATGCCATTTGGCATTCTCTACCAGCTAACCATTAGGAGAGGAATTCGGTGAATGAGGTGCAATGTTAATTAATAATAATAATAAAAAGTACATAATAGTAGGTTACATACACATAAATATATACTTATATAAAATAAATTAGGTAATTGATGCATCATTATTCTGCGTATCAAGATAGTCCTTGAGCTTGAAAGAGTTCAATGTTTGTGACTGTCTAATTGTGAGTGGCACCATTCATTAGTTTAATTAAATTTGGCGCCAAATAAAATTATTCTTTTAACCCTTAAATGCATGATTTATTCTGACCTCTTGAAAAAAATATATCTTGTAGACTTGTACATTCTAATGCAGGGAGACATAGAAAGAAATAAAAAATATATTATTTTTATACTATTTTATTAAAAAACCTTATGTTGCAGATATAGGTACAACATCATGCATGACACAGTATGCGTTGCGCTCATAATAATGATTTGGTAGCCGTGTTAGTGGTATGTTGCAGTTTTACGTCAGTATGCATTTAAGGGTTAATAAAAAACAAATGAAGTCACATCGTCTGTCTAGTCTCGAAACTTATTGCCAATAAATATTATTCTCACATTAATTGTCAGGTACGATATCCGGTTTGTGCTGTCCACATAACTTGGATGTGTTAATACGTATGCAAAATCCGTGTCCAATGTTAAAGCTGTCAAATTGAATACATTGTGAATTGTTACAACAATGTATATTATTCTCTAACAGAGGCGGCTCGTCCTAAAGAGCGCTGGTGCAGTGCACTTCCACGAAATTTACAGAACTTATATTACAGCGGCGTAGATATAGGTAATATAATATACTATTGTATAGGCATAGTAGAATAGAATGAATGTAATGTAAGGATAGTATGTATTATGAAGAAATATAGATTACTTCTGTAATTTGCGTGTTAGTGCACTGCACCAGCGCTCTTTAGGATGAGCCGCCTCTGTTCTCTAACCTTACTTTCCGCAGTAATAGGGATCAAAGTTAATTTATAATCAAAATTCCGTTTCAAGTAAAAATCATCACTTGAACGTCATTTCTGAATACGGACTATAGATTGGTTAAATCATAGTCGCGAATTACTTTCCATTGATGTACAAGAGCTATTTATTCATAATAAAATGATTAATTCGAATATTGGTAGAATCTTAAAATGTAGTCACATAAAATGTGAGTAATGTTGTTTAAACTAAAAAAAAGTTTAAAAAATGAAACAAGAGTGAACATGTCCAAAAAAGTATATAAAAAATTATTGTAGTATAAATTTAATTGGCAGCTCCTTTCGAATTAAGGGTTTTATTTTTCTCCTTTAATATGCTGTAGAAAGTTTTTAGGTAGATACTACTCCCAAAAGTCATATCATTAGATTTAGGAACATAGATTTCACTATAACTTGAGCAATTTTGAAAAAGGCCAGATCGTAAAACATGCTCTAAATAAAACAGACAAAATACAACCTTTACTGTCTGTATAGATATCACGTACAGTATTGCAACCCTCAATGGAAGGTCAAAAACCGCGTCACAGGGGGTGGCTGACGGTGGAAGAGGGAACGGCTGAAACTGACTGACTTTAGGGTTGGCACTTTTTTTTTATTGACCAACATTCAAATAAATTACTACTGATTTGAAAGCAAGCCCTAGCAAGACTTCATTCGAGCATTAATTGCCCAACAGATGTCATACATCCCTAGGAGGAGGAAATTTTCAAAGTCGAGGCTGTATTGCTATTATTTGATGTAACTTTTGCAAAAAGGCTTTATTTAAGATGGTATTTATTGTTATTTATACTCACAGCAGCGCCGCGCCACCTGCGTCCTGTTTGTTATGACTAAGTAAATATTGTTTTCTTATTGGAAAAACAATTTGAGAAATATTCAATTATGCGAACGGAATAAATTTACTTTTAAATTATTTTATATACTATATTAATATAGTTTAATTCAGATTTGACAAAATTTTGTGTACACACGGCGATTTTTAAATGGATACAGTTTTTGTAGGTATATAAGCGATAGGAGAAAGATCGAGGTGTCACAAACGGCAAAGGAGATATCTGCATCCCTTTCAGACATGTCTCAACTTCGACACGATAAGAATATAGTTATCTCTTTCTAATTATTGTTTTTTTTCTAGTCCAAAGTTCAATGTGTATCCATTTGAAGAATGTCGATGACTGAAATGACAGTAGACCTTCCGACGTTTCGAATTAAACACGATAGTATGTAGTATAAAATCAGTATAAATGTAAAAAAATTACAACTGGTCGTAAAAATTAATTTCTAAATTTATTAATATCGTTTGTGTCATTAAGTATGATTGTTGTGAATGTAAAAATGTCACCCTTAAGAAGTCATAAAAAGGGCAGTAAAATCGTTCATTAATGTTCCTTTAAAGATTGATTTTTAATTGAATTGTATGAAATGTATAATTTTTGTTTTAATAAATTTTCGGGGTAAAACTACAAACACGCTAGTCACGTGCGTAATTAAACTTTGTTCTAAACTCATTGGTAAGCGTTTGGATATTGCTTTCTGTAACGTTTGGTTATACGGTTTAATCGTAGTTTTTTATGTTTTCGACACAACTTAATTATAAATATAAAAATTTCCACGTTTTGATTAAAACCTAGTAAAGTAAATTACATTAACATGAAAGGAATATGAAGCAAGATACCACGACATCGCTGTAAGCTTTGCAAGACCTTTTCAAAGTTAATCAAACGAACAGCTTTCCAGTTGGAGTATTCTAAATTATTCGAGCTCGAGGTTTGTATCGTTTTACAAAGAAACCGTTTCGAGGGTCAAGAGAAAAATCTAATTCCACAATAACCCGCTTTATACTTTATAAGGTTTGAGGTTTGAACGCTAATTGATTTCGTAATTGTAACGTTTAAAAATTCAGGCTGTACACTAGTGTTTCCTAGCATGGGGCAATTTCATTGTTAAAGAGAGCAATTCGAAAATGGACTCGACACGAGTTTAACCCTTTAGCTCCGGGCAATTTAAATCCAATGTTAGATTTTGGTGCCAAATTTAACGAATAAAGCAAATTTTTAAATAATTGCGGTAAATAATTATTAGGTATAATTTCGCTTGACGAGACCAAAATATCAACTGGGTGTTTGGTTACATAGGGGAGGGATAAGAATTTTAGAAAGGCTAAGGTGGGCCATGGCACAAAAAAGGTTGGGAAACACTGCTGTACACGATAAAATAATTTCAGTTTTTAAATGGTACATTATATTATTTACACGGCAATTTATGTACGATGTTTTTGTATTTAAATGTATGTATCACTTGAAATAGAGAACTAACTTTTAATGTTAATAATTAGCGTCGTTGAAGTCGTGAATGTTTGAATCATGACTTTCTGCAGACATCATATGAATACGTTATAATATATATTCATACTCGTATTTATAATGTTGATCACGTCTCGGCGTAATGGAGGTCTCTGTACAGACTAATACCTTTTATTACTTGGAAGGAAATAGAGTGATGCACTTATATGTATGTCTTGGATTGAATGTATTAAAAGATTTTGAATAAACACATGCGTCTCAATGAGGTGTAGCCATTAATATGAGAGAAAAAAACGAATGGTAGGGAGACTAATGACTCATTAATATACATGTATTTTATATACAGTAATACCCCGCTTTACGCGACCCCGTTATGCGCAGTTTCACTATAACGCGAAATTCAAATTTATTATTAAATTACGCGAAAGAGTGCGTATAAACATAATGTAGTCATCAACTTCTCTATGGTCGCGGGAATATCAGTTAACGCGATTTTTTCCGGAACGTATCCCTCGCGTAAAGCGGGGCATTACTGTACATACTAGCTCTTACCCGCAGCTTCGCTCGCATTTAAGTCATTAAACAAACATTAGAGATCATTTCAATAGAAATGAATCAATATGATTCCAAACAGCTGAAACTATAGTCAGTTGGAAACTATAGTAAAAAATAGAATTTTTTATAATAAAAAGTATCCTACGTTACTTTTAGTACCTCCAAAATTATGTGTACAAAGTTTCATGATGACCGGTTAAGTAGTTGTTGCGTGAAAACGTAACAAACAAACTCACATTCACGTTTATAATATTGGTAGGGATATATTATTAATATTATATAACATTTATTATTGTAACCGCTGTGCAATCTGATTTATGAATTGTTATTTACTTCTTTTTTCCTGAATTAAGATTCAGTTTTTTTTGTCTATTATTTTATGTACAGGCTATGATTGACGAGTTTCTTGTAGCATTCTTCTCGTCGTACGCCTTTCCGCAGTCATGGTAGAGTCTAACGATGAGCGAGCGCACGATTTTAGTGCCATTGCTAATAAATTATTTTCATTTCATTTCATCACTGGTTCAAGTTTAACTACATAATTTAGAAGTAGCGTGGTATAAAGGATTGGGTAGAATGGTGGCGATCACCAGTCTTCTCGTTTAAATCAGAAATGTGCAGACAAAATAAAAGACGTCTATGAGAGAAATCTCGATATATAGTTGTACCTATATAGTGTTTTAGTAATTCACTGTTGACTTTATTTCCTCGAACGTTCGTTAGCTTGTTTAAGCTCCGAATTTAGTGTAATTTACAAAATCAATTCCTGATTTGCGTCACTACTCTAACTGTGTTAATTCAATTAATTTGAATTTGTTCAAGTTAATGAGATATTATATTGACTTTGATATCGGTCTATAGTCTAATTTAGTACGCACGAAATTATTAATCGAATTTTAATTGAGAAATATTGAATTTTTGGTTGTTGAATTCGGAATTGTCAATTTATCCTCAATTCAGACTTGAATGGAATTTTAAAAATAGAACAATGCAAATAGCAAAAAATGTCATAACCGAACTTCATAATTCATTTACAAAAACAAAACGCGCAAAATGAAATTCTATTCACGAAATGAATTAGTTATTTGCTTGGCCGTTGAATGGGTTCGGAATCGTTTGTTTGCATCTCTGTTGTTAATAGGAAGATTTAAACGCGTGCGACAGAGCTAGAGTGTATGTAATATAGGTATTCAATTGTGTACATATTGGTATAGATACGTATAATATAATAGCTATATATAATAAAACAAAAGAACTATATATAAGCTATAGAGATACATAAATTAATAATAATAATAAATGCTTTATTGCTTTAAAATAATAATAATGCTAATACAATTTAAAACGTAAGAAAAAAATTTAGACCAATTGGCGATCTTATCACTAAAAGTAATTTCTTCCAGGTAACCAATTGTCATGGGAGAAGCAGTGTTAGTATCGGGCAATGCAGTTTAGGAATATTTATAATTATAATATAAATATAATACAATAAATAAAATACATAAATATAAGTAAACTAAATACATTTAAAGATACAAATATTATTCAAGCATTTTAAAATTGGTTTAAAATTCACGAGCGTTAGTCGAATGGAGTTTGTGGTGTGTCCGTGACAATTTTGTTTGCATACACCATAACAAAGATTTAATATAGAAAACGCCATTGAAAACGGATCATCGAATGCTGCATTGTATTGCGCCCGATGTAGATTACGCCAGCTGGGTTTTATTCTAATACACAATCGATTTGCTGCGTATTCCGTTGGCTCTGTCATTAACGGTATATGATAGATTGTTATTTTGGTATGGGATACAAAAACTTATACTAATATATTATACATATTGAATGTCATATACAGGCATATCTTACATTTTAAATATTTATTTATTTAAACACACCCACAAACCCACACTAGAGAGTAACAATTACATTGAAGAGAAATTCAGCTAAGTTTGATAATCTAACAGTCGTGTTCATCATATATTTGAAGAAAACTTATACATTAAAACGAATACCTACTATTAACTAACTATTATACGGATGCCAGTCTGCTGCTCAATCACCGAGCATTGCGAGATAGCCAAGTGTAAAATAGATTTGAGCGCCTTTGGCCGCAAGTGGAATAAATCAATATAAGTAGCATTTATATATAAATACAGTAATACCCCGCTTTACGCGAGACCCCGTTATGCGCGGTTTCACTATAACGCGAAATTCAAATTTATTATTAAATTACGCGAAAGAGTGCGTATAAACATAATGTAGTCATCAACTTCTCTATGGTCGCGGGAATTTCAGTTAACGCGATTTTTTCCAGAACGTATTCCTCGCGTAAAGCGGGGCATTACTGTATATATTATATAAATTTACTTTTTTTATATAGGGATTTTTAGGTTTATTACGAGGGCAAGTCTATCAATTTGATCGCGATCGCTCTATTAGTTCAGCCTTTACGTGTAAAACTAATTTTATTATGTGAAAGAATTTTAATCATTTCATTTACTGTAAGTAATAAATTTAAAACCTAAACTTTATAACTTCATTAACCAAACTGAAAACTTTCATGAAAGATATTATGTTGAACAAGTGCCATATTTCAGCAAGTTTCAGTCTGAGCTATAGTTAATTTAATGTGAAGATGCACTATCAAACTTGTGTTTTTGGGGAGTTATTAGTTACTGTTTTAATAATTGTAATGGTGAATCATATGAAGAAAAGCAACCGTATGCCTTGTCTCAACGTGTCAAGATGATCTCTGTGGGGCTACTCAGGCGAACGAAAATACGAACATTTTCTACTCAGGGGGACTACTCAGGCGCACTTCGGACGAAAATACGGACGTTTCATAATCATTCACAAAATTACGGATATGACAGCGACGTCACGACGGATAGGCCACACAATACTTATTTTATGGTTATTTGACAGGACTTTTTACGGGCTTATATGTCAAAATTCACATAAACTATGGAAATGATGGCCGTATCACGAATATTTCGGATATGCCTGAGTAGCCCCCCAGGAACACTTACAGACCCGTAATTACGGATTTGACTGCGTTGTTACGACGGATAAGCCACTTAATGCTTATTTTACGGAGATTTGACAGGACTCCTTACAGGCTTACATGTCAAAATTCACGTAAGCTACAGAGGTGTCGGCCGTATTGCGAAACTTCGGATATACCTGTGTAGCCCCCCAGGTACGAGCAGTCCTTTTCGTCCCATTTAATTGTGGAATATCTACCGTTCATATTGTTTTTATTCTACAACAATTGCAGGTTGTAGTGCAGTGTGGAGACAAGTCATTAAAATCTCTTTTTCGATAACGATTCGTGATCATATGGCACAAGAATAGGGCCTCAGTATAATGTATTAGCACATTCGCTGAGTTTTAAACTTGTTCAGGAATTAAAGAGTTTGTATACTTCGTAGTGTACTGACATGCACACGTAATTTAGCATGTCTTTTAAAATGCATTCAAAATTAACCTTTAAATTCTAGCTTTTAGAGCAGTGTGTATAGACGTATTTGGTAGTGTATAGCCATGTTTGTGTTTGTACGAGGCAAAGTTTTAGTAGTGTTGAGTTTGTTCGCAACCAACTAGTTGTTTAGTGTGAAGTGAGAACGTGGCAAATCTGTTACTAAAGGGATTATTACTAAGTAGATGCAATTATTATGAATTTTAAAATAGGAATTAACATATTGTTTGTGGTGATGTTTTAGATCATTCGCATTTATTAGGCTAAGTAATTTAAATGACTTTATGCGGCTTACGTTTTTGATCCGTTGATTTGTAATAATCAAAATCTTGGTTTTCAATGTATTTTGTTTTTTGTTAAGGTTTATTTCTTTTTTTTATATAGTACCCTGGTATGTGATCACACTGCGCCTGGGGGGCTACTCAGGCATATCCGAAGTTTCGAGATACGGCCGTCACTTCTGCAACTTATGTGAATTTTGACATATAAGCTCGTAAAAGGTGCCGTTAAATGTCCGTAAAATAAGCCTTTCCGTCGTGAAGTCGCTGTCAAATCCGTAATTTCATGAATGATTAAGGGACCGTAAGTGTTACTGAGTAGGAAACGCCAGTCCGAAATTCGTGCGCCTGAGTAGTCCGCCTGATGTTAAGCTAGAGTATGATCCGTGCAACTGATGCCACAGTCAAATGACTGTGTGCAACAATCGTCTTCATTGTGTCGGGTTGATGAGATTGTCAGGGTACACTCCTCATGTTATTTATAATAATCTTGTCAATGATTGTATGATGCCAGGCTGGATTAACGACATGACGGGTGTGTTTCTTTGGTTTTATAGATTAAGTCGTACATGAAGTATAAAAAAATCTAATCCAATATCGATTCAACTTGAGCACTTTGTGAAGAACGTGTAATTTTCCCAGAAATGCGGGAGGACGGGGTGTTTCGTAGATTAAAACCGTGTATTGTCGCCAACGGTGGGTGTACAATTTAAAGTGTTAGAAGCTGGGGTTATCGTAAATTACCGATACGGTTCTGAATCTAACGACAAATTGGTTGTTAAAATCAAATAATATTTTTGGTAGTATAGTAATGCCTCGCTTTACGCGAGGGATACGTTCCGGAAAAAATCGCGTTAACTGAAACTCCCGCGACCATAGAGAAGTTGATGACTACATTATGTTTATACACACTCTTTCGCGTAATGCGGGGCAATTGAGCGCGAAATTTGAATAGTGAAACCGCGCATAACGGGGTCGCGTAAAAAGGGGTATTACTGTAATTCGATATTAACTAAGACAGTCTTCTTTTAAATACTTATCTCAACCATTCTCAAAGTGGCGTTCCGCGGAACGCTAGGGCTAAAATACTGCAAAAAATACCTACCGAAGAGAGATTATAAGGTTACATCTAAATATTCCAACTAAATTTTACGTAATATTACATTGCAATATGATTATTCATAAATACATATAAATCAGTTTTTTTATAATTATATTAAGACTTTTTCCTTCGCCAAAAAAGTTTGAGAACCGCTGACTTATCTCATCAGGTGATAACAAGTTTAACATTAGACTGAGTACATTTATAAATTTTTAAGAAAAAAATGTTTATTAGACGCATAAACAGGTCTCCTGTGCAATCTAAATATACCTATTTATGAAGATTTTAGGTTTTTGATATTTGTTCTGTCACTGTCATCTTTCTTGTTTTGCTTTCCTTTTATTGTTCACAATGCAATGTATGTTGTGATAATTATATTCGCTCGTCAGTAGCTCTTTAAATTTGTCGCATTGTAGTGTCGCTGAATTAGGAAGTGTACCTCAGAAGGCGACGGTCTCAGTGCGAGTAATTGTAGGATCGGTCAGGCAATTACCACGTTGTTTATCCCCCGTCGTTGACCACACGAGACTAATGTATCCACAACATTGTAACTTGTTTGAGCTTTTATACTTTTTAAGGACATATTTTCTTTTATAACATTAATTGTCATATTTCTATTAGCTGATGTTAATTTTTTTTTAACAAGTTAATCTTATTCTTTTACTAAGCTGAAAAGAAAATGATTTCCATGTAAATATACAGATGGGGCGCGGGAACCTCCCACATTAAAAAAATCGCCGTTGTCATCTGTCAGTGTTCAATTTTGTCTCGGGTGTGTAAATATATATATATATATATATATATATATATAGTAAATATGAATGTACATAACGTTTCCGGTTACAGTAATACCCCGCTTTACGCGACCCCGTTATACGCGGTTTCACTATAACGCGGAATTCAAATTTATTATTAAATTACGAGAAAAAGTTCGTATAAACATAATGTAGTCATCAACTTCTCTATGGTCGCGGGAATTTCAGTTAACGCGATTTTTTCCGGTACGTACCTATCCCTCGCGTAAAGCGGGGCATTACTGTATTTTTTTATTTAATTTCTTTTACTAGCCTTTTGAAATATGGGAAGTTCCCGTGCCTCACTCTGTATGTTAAAATAAATAAGAAGAAACAATAAATTAATCCATATAATTTGTATTTTATATAAATTCCTACAATATTTGTTTATTTTTATTGTATTATTTTAAATACATAGTCATATGACTCTTCATAAGGGTCTTATATAAATATAAGCAAGGAAACAGTTTCGGAATGTCTATATTCAATGATCGGTTCCCTATTTACGTAGCAAAACTGATTTCATAGTCTCTCGTAGCTCGTAGCTCGTAGCAGATGTTACGTGTGTATTGATAACGTCAACTGCGAGTGCTATTCATATGGTTCTATGCTCTATGGATTAGTATAGCCAGATGAGATCAGTTAGGTGATTGAGTTATCGCATATACTCAAATAATTCATTTGTCTTTTCTTTTATTAATCGCCTAATTAAGACCAATGTCGTCTAGTATTCAGGCAAAACCGACATGCCAAAAAAGCTCCATCTCCTTAAAGTTATTTTTGACGTTTTACTTTTTTATATTTTTTATTGATTTACTTTTAGTAGTTGTTCTCCAATAGAGCGCTTTTACTCGTCAAAATAAATACACGTATAAATGTAAATGAAATAAATTATTATCAATTTGATTTGGCTGCTGTATACTGGGATTGTCCACTTACATACTAATGTCATAATAATATATAATAAATCTACTATGATGTAGAAGAATAGCTGTTGGAAGCATTGTCATCCTTTAAACTTTAACTAATGAATATCAACCTATACAGTGTTATTATGACGAAATATTGTTGATCGAATTATAATAATAATAATCTTTATTACACAAAATAAGTACATAAGCGAGTACATATACTTCTTCCAATGTGCTGACTTGAGGAGACCAAATTGATAGGGCACGCTTCTCTCTCTATCCCGGCTAATTACGCTTTGAAAGTAGTGGTACTACCCCGGGATGGGACATTGGGCTAAAAACCATCATCAGTCTGCCTACCACTTTTTAATATTGTATTTAATATACCACTTAATTCCAAATCGAATGTGGTGATATTTCGGATTCAGATTTCTACAATGGAACTAACTCCCTCGACGACAAAAGTTAACTCGTATAAATTGAGGCGGAAAATCTGTAGAGGGATACTGAAAGCTTTTAGGGAGCATTAAAACGAAAATGCATTACTTCGGACACATTTGTCCTCACGTGTTTACTGTTCTACTTTGATTTCTCGGTCCAAGTTTATTATATTTTTACTAGTATATGATTGTGTATAATGACTTTGAACTTTGAATTTACTATTATATCTAATATTTACTAGATGGAGACTGCTTGGAATTTCATTTTATTCTCATCAGAACTGACTATAGTTAGTCTCATATCGTATCCAAACCTCTTATATATTTGTAAATTTTTAATCAAAAAAAAAAGGTAATTTATTGAGATTAAAAACATTTTTACTGACAACTTTTTCTTTTATATTGGCTTTTTAATTAACAATTAATTTTAGCAATTTATTAGCTCTATCTCATAAATATGTTTCTATATATATTTTAATGTAGATTCGTCCCATGAGACGAATACGTTCTAATACGAATCGTTCGATGTATGTGATTGTAGATATACACTCTGCGGTCAGGGTTGCCACTATTGAGATGTTGAAGTATAATCCTCCCGTAAAAGTTCAAAGAATAATTCCACTTTTGAAACCTCAAACAAAGATCTACTTATGTGATTTTCTTTTTTTAAATTTAGCTTATAACAGTGTGGTTTATGCGAATAAATATTTCTATTGTAACGATATATTTGTCTTTCTTATATATTTATTTTTGTTATAAAAATAACTTCTATTATCACAAATCAAATTAAATTTTAATTATAGAATAGGACAGCATGCTCAAGATAATTGAAGACAATGTTAGTTTTAAATATTAATGAATATAATAATTATAAAACGCCCAACAAAACGCCACTGATAAATACATAATTTAATATTTATGTCAATAACAATTAAAAATATTTAATAAGTTTTAATTGATTTTAACACGTATGGAAATGTATGGTTTGATTATATATATTTTTAAGTATTAGTTAAATATGTTTTTAGATATATATTTTTAATTAAAATAGGGCGTGTCCCCTTCTGTCTCCAGTTTTCGTTTGATCCAAGACATCTAATAGAGCTGTCTTATCCTTGTTCGAAATTGTGAATTGAGAGCTAAGTAGGGATATTTTTATTGAATAAATTACTTTCGCCATCCATCGAGCTTGGTGCATGGCGCCTGGAGGCCGAATCTTAAATTTGTGCTCTGTATCTCCACCAAGAAATATTATTGAGAGCTCTATTAATTCTCGGTAGTCATCTTTAGAAATTTTTTCAGTCAATGCAGTTCGGTAGAATTCTAAGAGCTTGTTAATTTCTGAAACTTCCAGGTACGATAACTTTTTTGGATAGTTCTGTATTTTCTTGGGATCTACATTTTTCCAATTTTCTCGAAGCTTTTTGAACAAAGGAATGTCAGGGCTTGTAGTTATTTTACTAATTTTTGCCTCAAACACGCCTTTCAATACCAATTCGTAGACGTGATAGCGGTAAGCGAAAATAAGCATTTCTCTGTTCAGTTTCTGTTCGAGAAGCGGTAATTTGATGTTTTATGTCTCCTATTAAAATATTCCTTTTTTAGAACTGCATAACTCTACAGACATCTTGACTGAACGAAAGCAAAGCGTTTACTAAGAAAACAAACAAGTAATTACAAGCACTTTGATACGTTATCTGCCGCGCGCCTTAGTATGCAAATTGTAGCATCTTTCGATGCAAGTCGGCACGGCTTACCGTCATTCTAAGTGCATGATTTTTTTTTTACAATTGTTTTGACACCATTCAAACAAAATAAGAGGGTATGCGTTAGTAAAAAAATAGTGGTGAAACGTTGTACGAGCCAAGCTTTCCATATCTATGTATAAAATATAATATTTATATTGCCGGGTTCTATGGACATGGAAAGAACTATAAAATCGCAATTTTACAACAGAGTGATTTATTTAGACGCACACAAACAGTTAACAAACCAACACGTAAAAGTAACAACTACACTAGACTAGAGAAATAAAGCTAAGTTTGGTAACCTAATAGTTGTGATAAACATCAGTGGGCTTATCACGAATTTAGTCTGGCTTTCGAATCGAACTGTCACAAGTAAAACGAATCCGTTAGCAATCGAGATCATGCATTTTTACTAACGACTAACGAGCACCAGCAATCTATCAAATGAACGAAAGATCGAGACGTTTGAAAATTAACAAAAAGTATCTAAAATATTGTTGTTCCAAATCCGCACGCGGTGGCGCTGCTCAAATTTCCATAAAAAATAAACTGGGTTCGAAAGCCAGACTAAAATTCGTGATAAGCCCACAGAAGAAAACTATATACATTATGATTAAATACGAATGCCAGTCTGCTGCTCAAACATAGAACATAGCTGTTATAAGAAAGTCAAGTGCAAAATAGACTTAATTTAAACTTGTCATTATGCATAGTTTGTTTCTGTACATTATTCGTTGTTGTATTGAGTATCGCAGAAACTATTGAGATATTTTTTGTCATGAGATAAAACCACAGCATTTTACTTTATTAACGTCCTAACATAAAGAAAACGAGCTCAATTTTATATCGAGACAAGTGCAGGGGAGCGCATACATTAATTCGCGCGGCAGTTTGTCTAACAATACACTACACGGGTTAATCGAAGGTCAAATGGTTTCGTTATTCCATCTCTGCTTTTGTATAAGAAAACTTCTGTTCAACGATAAGCATAACAGACTTGTATATAAAACGATTGTTTATATTATTCATTATAAAAAAGTAGCCCTAATATTAGTTATCTAATAATAATAATAACATTTTATTGCCCAGAATAAAATAATAAATATAAGTACAGAAGAAAATGAAGAACAAAAGACGGTAAATCACTAAACATTATTTACTTTTTTTCTGAATTAAAATTCACTTTTTTTTGTTAATTACTTTATATACAGGCTATGATTGGCAAGCTTCTTGTGGTCGTCTTCTCGTCATACGCCTTTCCGAAGCCTTTAGTGCCTATGCTAATAAACGATTTTCATTTCATTTCAGTGATCTCTACTAAGCAACCAACCTTAGGGTAGTTTAGGAAGTAAACCGTAGGGTGCAAAAAAATGTATCTAATATACCTGTTATAGGTACGAAACAATTTTTTTATATAGGTATATATAAAGATGAGCTAAGTATTTTTATGTTCACTGTAATGTATAATGTATTAATTTTTTTTTATTTTAAAAATTTCCACACGCGCCTTCGTATCCACGTATCATGACAATTCTGTTGACTAATTCGTCTATAGAACAATCCTTCAAGACTTATCAAAGATCGTAGACAGAACAAATTTAATCTGCAACAAACACATTTGTATAAATATTATTATCCACTTCGGCATCAACATATGATATCTATAAATATACATACACAGACAGATAAGATAATAATATGCCTGGACTTTGTTATAATAATAATATATAGTACACATACTGGTCACGCCGTTTGCTGGGTTTGAATTCAAATAACACACACATACACATACCCACCTGCACCACTCACAAACTCCCACGCACGCATAAACTACCTCATCACCCCTACTTTCCGCGTCCTTTCCTGAAGCCTATCAGTCGACTGAAGAGTTAGTTGAAAACAGAAACCGCAAGGCGATACACGCCACCACCCTCGAAGATAGTCAAAACCTCGTAATACTCCGTGTAGAAAAGTGTTTGAAGATGGTGTAAACCAGCGCAATATAAGTACAGTCCACTTCAAAATCCGAGGAGATCAGCAGCTACATCACCATCAGGTTTGACT
>JAPWLS010001597.1:0-53620 GCA_028551675.1 Tineola bisselliella | reverse complement strand
CAGACTTTATAAGATACATAATTAATTACGATACAGTACATATTACATACGTACATTTTACGTTCGTTTTTCTACAATACTAAAAAAATATCTCATATTACTCACGAACATGAATTAACTAATTTCTAATCGTATTTTTAAAACGTCACATTAAAAATAATCAAAATAACCTCGAACAGTAAGCTATACAAAATATTTTAAATTAGTTAGTAATAATATAGTAAATTATTTTTAAAAATACAGATATAATGTAGAATATACAATGATATTGATGGACATGAATTGTACGAAGAACTGAATGACTGAGTCCGCCACTGATTCATATATAATACAATTCAGTGTATTTTAGATGATGTTGATCACGATGGCTAGTTTAAAGAATAAACATTATATTAGGACAAAAAAAGTTGAGTCGTTTTCATTTGTCACATAGATAACCCACGGTGATCCCCTATCTTTCAATGTAAATGATTCTTCGAATGTCCCATCAGATTGAAAAGCCACGTACTTCGTATGTGAAATACATACTAACCTAACGACCAATGTACGTAATTTAAGTTCTTTTATATTAACATTTAGTATATCATTTTAATTGTATTTCTGCGTTTTAATTATTAAGAAAAAAAAGATGTAAGTATTTAAAAACGTAAGTCAGAGCGTTATGTTTTATAAAAATCAGAATTGCAATAAAACCTGACCCCTTTTTTAAATGTAGATTAGGTTTAATCTCAAGGGATTATTTGTAGAATTTTGCACAGATGGTCGGCAAGTAGAAATGAGGGGTAGGTACAGATGTACAAAATACTATTTGATTAAAATAGTTGATGTGAATGACCTCTTTGCAAAATTTCATCGTGAATGACAACTTGTTCTGTCTGCCTCTCTATTTTGTTTCTTCTTTTTAAATGGTTGCCGAAAGAGATTTAGCAGAAATCCAATTTCTAATAATTTAAATTTACACAATAGGATTTAATATTGCTTATAAAATGGTCCTGCAAATTTATAATACTAGCGCCATCTATTGAAATTTGTTAGTATTAATATAAAAGTTGGCATTTCTGTTTGCCATATAGTTATAATGATTTTTAGTGTTGCCGATAGATGGCGCTACAAAAATTATTTTATTTTAGTTAAATGCATTTCTAAACCAAATTAATTGAAAAACTAAGGTAAATAAAGTATTGTCAATGGTCTAGGCTTATATATATTCGGAAACTTTAAAATATGGTATAAAATAAATATTTTTGGCTGCAAAATGCTAATATGCCTTCAAAAAGTGCAACCTTGCAATAAAGGTGACTGATTTATGAAACTACAGGAACCGAAATAACGTGGTATATTTTAATAATAAGCAAAGCAATACTTTATATTTTAAAAATACTGATTCAGTAGTTTCTAATGCAGTTTCTTATTTATATATACATATGTTAATGTGAACTAGCGAATATTTTTTGTGTCATTATTATTCTTATTTTCCGAAAGTACAACTTATTTTTTAAAATAAAATATTACATTATACAACACTATATTAATAAATTATTACAAATAAAATATATTAATTCGATCGGGAAACAAACCTGGAACCCGGTCTAGCAGACCGCTCTAGGCTCTCTACTGTTAGAAATTCTAAGAATAAGAGTAAATTTTGAAAATTAGAATAACAAATGTATTTATGTCGTTGTGAAACATTGACACCGTAAATTTAAAATGTACTTAGTTAAATTTGTTATTTAGATAAAAGGGCGGATATTTTTTTGTGCTATATTGAAGGCGGATACAATAGCCGGATATGTTTATAAATGAAAAAAAAAACTATTCATTTTATAAGTAAATCAATTAGAAGTAAAGCCTAGATATATGTATTTACATATTTATTTATATTTGTTTTACTTATATTTATTGTTTTATATTTATGTATGTATAGATCACACTGGCGTAAGGCGTTCAATGGAGGAGGCATATGTCCAGCAGTGGACGTCCTGCGGCTGATATGATATGATGATGATTTATGTACCATAATACACATCCTCATTTACATTACCCTCTACTAACACAATTTCTCCTATGATAATTGGTTATCTGGAAGAAATTACTTTTAAATAGTGATAACATCGTCAATTGCTCTAAGTTAGCATTTTGTGTGTGTCCAATTGTTATATCTACTCTCAAAGCAATAAAGAATTTATTATTATTATTGTATTATAGACACATCTAATTTGGGGTTGGCAGAGATCGTGGATTTTCAGATATCATTTGCTTTAAAATTTTCATTTCACTGTGTTAAATAAAGATTGCGTTTTCGATTATCCATTTCACTATATGCAGTTGACAGGAAGTAAGAAAAAAATCGTGATAGGAAATCCGGCATTACCTAGCTAAGATCTATATCATATTGATTAGGAAATTTGAATCAAACCAGATATAGATATAATAGAAATAGAACTATAATAAATACTTTTGAAAATCTGAATTGGCGGTAAATTGTAGAACAAATAATTCTTAAACAAACTTCGAGTTTAAATAATAAAAAATATACATACACATACAATTAAATAAAAAATAAAGTTTTAACGTAAAATTGCTAGAGATAAATTCCCACGTTTGAATTAGGAATGATTTTTTAATAATAAATTTGCCTTCCCAAAACGGGAGTGTAAATTAAAAATGGGAAAACGAAATCCCCCTAAATTATAATTATTAGATTTTAGTTAAGGACTCGATATAAAGTTGTTCGTTGTTATTAAAAATAATTTATTCTATGTTTTATTACCTTTTTTAAATATAAAATAATCAAGGGCAAGAAGCTAGTAGATTGTTTTATTATCTGTGTTAAGAAAATTAAAAATCGCATGCGTGAAATCTATTCGCGATATCTATTCTACGTCCAACATTGCCGCCGGCACAAACTTCAGTTTCGTTTTGGGTCGCGGCTCGAGCGCGCGTGTCGCTGCGCCCTGTAATTGACTTTGGTTTGAAACTCGCACAATTCTCGATCTAATGTGCATTTAAATGAAGATATAGTAAATTTATTAGAGAAAATGTTTACAATATATTGTTTATTTACAATTCTTCTAATTCCAATACACCAAGTTTATTCCTGGGGTGAGTATTTGTTATTTTCAGCTTATTTTTATTATACCACGTGCGAAAAAAATATTATTTAGTGTTATATAACTGGAATATGTATGTCTAGCATTCCTTACGGTTGTATTATGTAAGAAATTCTTATTATATTAAATATTTAAGTTATACGTTTAAATTATGTTCAAATTTTCGCCAATAAAGCGGCAATTCGGTTGGCGCCACGACACCATTGCGGGGAGTCCGCTAGTCACGTAGGCCAATTCGCATATAATCCGACAAAATTGGAAAGTCGTCGATGATAATGTTATTTGTTTTATCGTACGTTAACTTATTTCACTGTAGTATTTTAATTTTGCGATTGTTATGAAAGTCTTGGAAACTTTTGCGTAAAGTTTATTGAATATATATACTTACTGCGTTTAAAACTATATAATTTCGTATTTTTTTGATTATTTTTATTTAATTCGCTAATTATTATTTTTTTCATTTCAATTTATGATTAATATAAACTTATTATTTTTAACAGACTTAAGTTTATAACATGAAAATAAACAATAAAATAATTAAATCAGATTTTAACAGATAATCTTAAGTTTCCTTTACGTGTAGTTTTCGTTAATTAGGAATCATTAAAATAAACGCAATCAAGTTAATTGCCTATTACAATTTAGGGGTGCAAGTATATTCTGAATAAGATTGGATTTATTTACACGAGTCCTAATTTGTATTATCTAACACTGTTTCTCCTTTGACAATTGGTTATCTGCAAGAAAATTGATCGCCAATTGAAATCATTATACATTTGTACAATGACGAGAAGTTTGTGTGTATGTGTGTTCAATTGTAGTAACAATTTATTTAAAACAATAAAGGATTTATTATTATAATGTTTCTGTAAGATGGTTCATCAGTGGCTCCCTCTACCTTAATTTTAAGTTTTTTAGATTTAGTATGGCGTTATAGGGCTGATATGACAATGTAAATTTTGTATTATTAGGTACTGAAACAATTTTTCAATAATCTCTCAAATAATATAATCTTTCCTGGTATTTATTGTCATGCCACAATGGCGACAAATCTGCGTTTTACCCTAATTATGATTTCCAGAGAAAATAGGATTCGCCTTAGGATTGATCTTGACCTTCACATGCAACTTATAATGATATTTTCTTGTAATCTATTTAAATATTAAACGTTGCCTGAAACTATTTCCATTGTTATTTAATTCATTTTAATATTTCCATTGACTATTTGTTTAGTATTACGCAGTTAATTAATGACATGTATACGTCATTGTAAGTAGGTACATGTCTAATAAAAGTATCTATGTTTAAACAATTACATAACCTTTATTGTAAATACTAGACTGGATGTCGCCGTATGTCTAATATATTAATGAATAATTATACATTTGTATAAAAATCATTGTTCGTCTGGATTATACAATTAGTAGAAATGCGTTTAAACTTAAAGAGACAGAGAGATGTCTTTTAAATTTAAAACGATTTGAGTGTTATTTTTTAAATTTGCCAGTGAATTCCATTAATATTACTCTATACCGAATTTTTGATTCCAAACATTAACAGAATAATCCGATATAATACATTATTTTATCAATATGCTATACTTAATTTGTTTACATAAAAAGAGAGGTCAAAAAATTTGTACTATATTGCGATTTTTTTTAAATTGGAATTTGTACATATTTGTATTGTTTTGTGAGTCAATGAAATATAGAGGACATTCTAGACAAGATCTAGGGCACGGTCAGATCACTTATCCAAATAGTAAATTTCAGCTTTACTTAAATTAGTTTCTTTATAAAAAACGTGATTTTTTTTGTTTGTTATAAATTGGATTAGTTTTTACTTATTTTGGGATAGTTATAGCAATTTGGACTTGGACAAAAATCCACTTGTTCATAAGTCATAACTATGGGGACGTGAATAAGTTACTTCCCCTGTGCGAAATCAGTGAGCAGAACATGTTTAAACCTTGTTTTAATTTTTCATATGAAGTAGGCAATATTAGAAGGAAATTAATCAAGTTCAAATTGGAAAAGAAATGCTTTTAGTTTTTATGTCATATTAAGACCAGGGTTGTTTTTGTTAAGATTTTAGACGTACGCAGTCGGCTGTCAAACATGTCTGAGTTGTCCTTGTTCTGATACCAGTCCTGTGAAGCATTCCATTTGTTTGTGTGAACCGCATGTCAACAGTTTAATGATTCGAAATTTCCATTAGCCTGTAAATAGTATGAAAAAAATAATCTTTATCAATAGGACCGTTGTAATAGTTCGTTATCAGTATTTACATTAAAAGTAATGCGATATATGAAACGAATGCAATAATTTTACTATAAAATGCCTTATATCTCCTTGTATATCTATAAAGGCGCGTTTTGTGCCATTTTTGTTTATACAATCAAGTCTTTGATAAGTGATGGTAAATCTTCCAAAGATAAGTACAATTTGGCCTCGGATGTTTTTAATGCAAAACATTGTTTTGCAATTATTAATTATTTCAATTCAATATCGGCTGCCATTATTAAATTAATGAATATTTAAAAAAAAAATCTTAAAGACTTTCTTTGTTTTTATAAAATTTATTCTATTGTAGGTAGGTATATATTGTAATAGGCTAAAGAAATAAAGTTTTATTTTTATTAAATAGAGACTGAAAATTTTGTAGTACAATTTTATAGTACATCTTATTTCATTTGTTTTTTTTCATTCAATTAAATAATAAATTAATTTGTAAGGCTGTATGGATGCGTGACCATATGATGCCACGTAACTGAACCAAAAGGTCATTCCCCTAAATCGCGTAGTCACCCATCTATGGAACAGTCTTCTGTTTATCTCTTTACATCGTGTGAGCGATTAGTTAATTTACCATTATTTTAAAAAAAGATGAGCTTTACTAATGTTGAGCGTTTTTACACCATTTTTTTCAAATTTTCATATATAGGTAGGTATAGTGTACTACCGAATCACTATTAAATCACAAATTATCTAGTTGATTAGTGGCTAATTACTTATATAACTTTTATTTTGAGAGTTTGTCGTCACGAACGATACGTCATAAACGTAACGCAATTTTTTACGTAAAAATCCTATAATTAACATTCATAAGCCATTGCTCTATATTTAATTAGTTTTAAAACTTAAACTTGAATCGTTGAAGTAGTCGCAGAATTATGTTATGCAATGAACTATCTGCGAAGGAATTTATTAATATAATAAAGTATAATATGATATGATAAATGGCCAGTTATTTTCAAATTCAAATAAAACACTTGACAGTCTGTTATAATATCTGCATAGGTATTTTATTTTTAACTTTAGATTGTATTAATTATTAAACAAATGCGTTTAATACACGTATGCTAATATAGTTTTAACAAAATATTATGAGAATGCAATTCTTATTAGAAAATAGTACGCATATTTATTTTCTTTATTTTGGTTTGTGCAATTAGAAGATTAAACCTTACAATTCTCGCTATAGTACTAAACTCGTACTTACCGTATAGGGGAAACGTTTAGCATCAAAAGTGTTTTTATTTACCTAAAAATCTAACATTGTCAGTATCTTTATAATTACATATTAAATAAATTCATTAGTATGCCCACATTTTATTTTAAACTTGGGATTATCTTAAACTTGTAAATGGAAGTTAATAATATTTCTAAGCGCGTTATCTTTTTCCATGATTTTATGATAGTATATAATTTTCGTTATATTTATTTATACAATGAGCATTGCAGCAAGCGTGCTGTTTTCGTTATTTTAGAAACGTCAAATTTCAAAGTTCATTGCTTCAGATAATTTACAAGTCTAATGTATAAAGTATAACAAAATTCTCGATCTTTTTTTTAAAAAAAAACAATGCGCGATTTAAACACAAAAGGTGTTACAAAATTTCACATGTGTTCTTTTTTAATTGTTTGCTTTGAATATGTGAAATCACTGCTTAATATATTTTACTATTATTTGTTGTGGAATAGAATTATTTAAATTATTAAAAAGTTTAAGAAAACAATTGATAATTTCATGCATTGAGTTTAAACACTAGAGAAGTCAAAAGTTTATAACTACATTTTCTTTTCGATGCTTGTATTTGATGTTTTAATATATGCATATAAATAATGGTAATTGTTGGCTTATGATTGGTAAACAAACTTTATTCCTGACGTCTTTTCTACTATGTCTAACTCAGCCATTCTCAAAGTGTGTTCCTCGAAACCCTAGGGCTAAAATACTGCAAAAAATACCTAGCAAAGGGAGATTATAAGGTTACATCTAAATATTACATTGCAATATGATTATTAATAAATACATATAAATCACTCTTTTTTTTTAAATTACATTAGTGCTATTTTCTTTCGCCAAAAAAGTTTGAGAACCGCTGGTCTAACCAATGGCAATGTTTTAAAACACTGTCCTGCGTAGTATAGTAAAAATTATTAGATATCACTTGTTTCCGGGTGTTAGGTCTCCTATGTTTGTGTTGACTTGATACGTAAGTTTTTTATTGAATCGGCAAAAGATCGTTCATATAAACAAAGTTTACAATTCGCATAGTGTTAAATATTTATAAAAATTTAGCTATAGATTAAATTTCAAATCGCTCACGGTATCATATAGTGTGGATAAATAAATATGTGAACAACATCCTTTATAAGTAAAAATGTTTGTACGCCTTTCCAGTCACGTAGGCATTATCACACAGATTGCTATACACTTTTTGGAATTTCATGTTCTTACGCCATAGGAAAAGTGACACTTTTTCATTGGTATAACTAAGTTCGTGGTTTTTAATAGGACTTAGTTGGGTTTCGGTTTACATAATCAAGTGATGCAGGCGCTATTGTTCTATTTGGGTTTCTGTGAAGGCAGTTAAATAAAATTTATTATACTTTACTTAAGTTAACAGTTAGCCATTGACAAATGAATGCTACATCTGTCTAATTATATGCAAAAACTCCATTTAGTTAAAAAAAAACAATTGAAATGTTCGTTCAATTGTTTAGAAATTATTGTATATCGTTAATAAACGATCGTCCTAAACAACATATAATTTTAAGCAGGTATTAATGCGATTGAATTAATTTTTAAAATTTTAAATTTCTTAAGAAATAACATTTTCCTAGTAATAAAAAACAACAAAATCCCCATATGTTTGGGTTATTTGCTCGATAATAATATCTGCGTATCATCTACCTACTTAACTTGTTTTTTACGTAAGATATAAACTAATAAGAATTCCCGATATGCAAACAAGTTATTTTTAAATATTATTTTATGTAATACTGTAATATATATTTTATTTACGTTTATTTTCCATTGAATTTGATGTAAGTGATATGACATTATATTATTATATTGTATATCTATCGCTCATATCAATTGGTGGTTAATTGGACCGTATTCCGAATCTTCGTATATGGAACGAGTGACGACTATGTAAGACGCCAGCCAATCCGCAGCATCTCCTGAAATCAAGATATGTGTCTATTTAGTACCACACTTAAGGAACTGACAATCCAGTCTTTTCTCAATGAACAATGCTGGTTGCAATTATCTGTCAAAGTATATTATAAAGACGTACTGTCAATCGTGTTGAGTTATAAAGTGATCTACAAAGTCTATTTTTAACTAAGAAATTGAATAAAAAATAATGTGTTATTGTACTATGAATAACATAATAAAATAAATAAATTATAATAATTGGCATATTTTATCGACAATAACAATATTATTTATTAGATATATAAAAGAAATTACTTCAATATCTGATAGTAAACTTCATAATTATGCATTATATTTCTTTATTGTGTTTTTTTATACATATAAATAGTTAGTAGTACGTAAATAAGCTAAGTCAGCCATTCTCAAAGTGTGTTCCGCGGAACCCTAGGGCTAAAATACTGCAAAAAATACCTACCAAAGGGAGATTATAAGGTTACATCTAAATATTCCAACTAAATATTTCGCAATATTACATTGCAATATGATTATTCATAAATACTTATAAATCAGTTTTTTATAATTATATTAAGGCTTTTTCCTTCGCCAAAAATGTTTGAGAACCGCTGAGCTAAGTAATAGCAGATATAGGTATTTAATTTCAAAAACACGTACAAATCTGGATCCAAACAAGTTTTATCAATTCGTAGCTAATAGTTATTATATCAATCAATAATTCAAAAAGACCTAATCATGCTTCATTGCTCCTACCAATTTGATATGGGTTTAAGAGGCGCCACTGTGAGAGAATTCGGAACCATAATGGTATCTGTCAAAAAAATTAAACTCCAAAAAAACTGCCTTGATCTGCTAATAGTATCCTCGCCAAGCTGTTGCACATTTCAAGCATCATAGCTGGAGTGCCAGCAGAAGATCCAGGTGTATCCTAATTTGGGGTAATATATGTGTTGAAACTATAAATTTAATGTAATATTACAAAATATTTATTTAAATATAAATTCGAAATAATGATGACTGCACTTGCAAAAAAAGGTCTCACAAAGTTATAATTAAGAAATATTATGTCTTCATTAAGCAGAAATTTACAAACACAATGAAGAATTTGTTGATATTTTCAAAAGAAAATTCAATTGTTTGTGTGCGTAAATTACACAAACTTAGTGATGCGCACGAGTCGTAAAATGACGTCAATTTCAAACAAACAGCTAATAGTCGCATGCCTATTGTAATTTCTGACTTATTCTGAACAGTTGAGAATACATTTTTCCCCATGGGTTCAGGGTTCGAGTCTCATTTGTATTAAAAAGTACATGATTATTTCCTTTAATACTAAGAAAATATTTGTTTATTTATTTTATTTATTTTTATTATTCAGGAATATAACAAATATGGTTTTAGATATATATATGTGTGTGTCTGTGCGTCTATACGTTTGTGCCTGACGACTCGAGAATTAATTTTAATAATAAAATTGCTACAATGTATTAACAAAGATTGAGATGAGTCGTAAGAAATGGTCGTTAATATTCATAATCTGGAAGCATGTGAACTTTGCTTGATAGTAAGCTTGAGTGTAAATGGAACCACTATACGACATTTCCTACATCTTACAACGCGGGATGCTGCAAGGACAGCGTGAAGAGCCATCTCACGCACAGAAAACTCAACTGTTTTTAGATTCACATCTCTGACAGTATCATCCTCTGTTTATAGATCGCGTAATATCTGAGCAATAAATATATAAAAATATCAGACTAAACACGTGACAGTACATATAGAAATTGTTATTAAGTTGAAGAAGTTAAAAGTCATGTTTTATTAAAAAGATAAAGTAATTATAAAAAAATATTAATGAATATACACAATGTATGAAACGCATAAAAACCAATAATAATAAATAATTATCAACGTAGCCGGCCGTTATGCGAACGACAAATCATTACATAAGATAATATGAATAACCTCGGGAGTAACCTTTGTGTGTCACGCGACAATAGTACGTGTTGTGCCAAAATTCTATAAGAAACCAAAACACTAAACCGAAACGTTTATTCACCCTTCTTGTTTCTATTAAACTCAGATTATGCTTCAAGTATCAAAATTCAATATGTACAAGGACAACATGAATATAGGTTCTTTATATGGTTTTTAAATTTATATAATCCAGTTTCTTTACAATAGTAGAATGAGCATTACACCGATAAATCATTTTATAAGTCAAGATAAGATCTGAAGCTAATCAAATCGCTTCCTATACATGTATGTGTATTTCCCAAATTGTAATATCATCCTACATATTGACGATGGACATATAAATTATAAGATCTTTCTGCAACATCAACTTCCCCTGTTCATTTAAGCTTAACAGGAAGTGATGCCACGTGGTAGAACAAAAAAAAATCTTCAAATGGATACAGATTGAACTTTAGACTTTGAGAAACAAACATTAGAAAGGGATAACTATATTTATATCATGTCACCTGCGTTCATTTGTTGAAGTTGAGGCATGTGTGAAATGCTGGTGTGAAAGAAATACAAATATCTCTATCGCTTATTTAATTACAAAAACTGTATCCATTTGAAAATCGACATGTGCACTCGTTAATTTCTCTATAATATTTCTAGACAGGTGTAAGAAATACCAACAAGATACTGGTATTAGTCATTCAACTAATCTATATATTTCAATTTGTCAAATCGAATGCACCGACAGTCACGCACAGATTTTTTGTAAAGATAACAGAGTTTAAGCTTACTAGAAAGCCGAAGTATTATTTTTTGATAAACACACAAAATTAATATCTATAATTCTCATATCATATGTAGCATGGCGTATTTCATTTTGTTATAATTATTATGGTATTTAAAAGTTTGCCAACCAATAAAGGAACTGTTTCGTTTGGGTCTAATCCTAAAAGTATATAAAACATTCTACCAAAATATTGGATATTAGGTTAGGTTAGGTAAGGGTATATTTAGCAATATAGATTATATTAATATAAAATAGATTTTCTTTACAGATTTGGCACTCACTGTTGGTGACCAATTAGAATTATACACAAATGGAACAAAATCTGATGTATCAGATGTAACATTAAAGGAACTGACGGCACTCGCGTACGATGCCGTCCACAACATTCTCTTCTTCGCCGACAAATACAACGACAACGCGTCAATATTCAGTTATCATCTGGAGAAAAAGAAATTTCATCCATTAGTCAAAAGAAAGAAATCTGATAATATCCAGGGAATAGCCTTTGACCCGATCACTGGTCTATTATTTTGGACAGACAGTAGTGAAAGAAGCATTATGTATAAATCAATAATTACTGGCTCCAAAAGTGATCCTTACGGTAGCGTGTTGCTGAAAACAGACAAAGAAATACCAAGGGCTATTGTTGTTGATAGTTGTAGAGGGTAAGTTAATTATTTTTGCATAGTTACTATAATCAATCTCTTATTTCATTGGAACAGAGAGACACGTCATTGAAATTATTTGAACCACGTAGACATATAATAAACTTGTACATAAAATTTGCAGATATCTTTACTGGACAAATACGTACACAGACAATGCGACTATCGAAAGAATGCGTTTCGATGGTTCCGATAGAAAAGTAATAATACACGATGATTTATTCAAGCCAATAAGTATCACAATAGATCAACGTGAAAACAGACTATATTGGGCTGACGACAGATCAGGAATAGATTACTCCATTGATAGTTCGGATTTAGATGGAAAGCTAAGGAAAACTTTATACAAAGACATATATCACAAACCAAACGATTTAACTGTTTCCAAAGATAACGTTTATTGGACTGATTGGGGTTATAAAGCTGTGTGGAAATATCCCAAAGCATCTAATCCGTGGGATAATGCGGAGTTGGAAAAAGTAGCTAGTTACCACGACAGTGATCCATTCGGCATTGTCGCTAATTATAACATAGATGATCAAATGAGCGATGTAGAAGAATGCAAAGAGTTAGTTAATCTATCTAAGAATAAAACAGCTGTTAATGATTCGTTTAAAGAGTTGACGAGGAATGAAGGATTGTTTTGTCTGCATGGTGTTAAAACTGAAGGGATTTTGTCATGTATTTGTACTCCGGGATACACCGGGGAGAGATGTGAGGTGTCCGTTTGCCAGAACTTCTGTTTCCATGGAGATTGCAGTGTCTCGTCTGAAGGAAAGCCTTTATGCAAGTATGTATTACAATTAATATTATTATTATCCACTTTGAAATGTATTTTAATCTGTTTAAAAATCATATAGCATCTTGAACAATGTTCTCTGAGTCTATTCCAGATAGAAGCAAATATTTATGTTTTGGGCCGGAGCATTGCACATGTATTTGTGCTGATTCCACTATTTGATTATAGATGTCGCTGTCCAAACATGTCTAATATAATACTAATATTATATACTCGCATCACACAGCTATGTCTGGCAAGAGAATCTTCCTTTTGGCTTCTCATTTGTCACATGGAATGGAGATTAATCTTTATTCATATATATATTTCCTATTTATATACTTACGTAGTGTAAATGTGTAATTTTTATTACAGTTGTATGCTCGGTTACAAAGGTCAGAGATGTGAAATCGACATGTGCCACGGCTATTGTTTAAACAATGGACGTTGTAATTATAATGACGAACGAAAGGCAGCTTCATGCGCATGCGCCAAAGATTATGAAGGCGAAAGGTGTGAAATACGTAAAGTAGCGCTTTTACAAGATTCTTGCAAGTAAGTATTATATTTTATAATTAAAAAAAACAAATAACAAATATTATTTGTATGTAAGCGTACAAAATAATTACGACAGACCCTAAAAAGTTAATCTTAATTTAATTCTAGTTGTACAGAACATCACTCAATAGCAAATTCAGTGCCAAAATTAAATTTGAATCAAGCGACAGAATTTGTTGAAAATTGTGCTACAGAATGGGACGCGATAAGGGACCCTATTATCATGGCATTAGGTACCATTTGTGGTATATTATGCCTTGTGTGTGCTGTACTTATAACTAAGATTTTACATTTGAAGAAACGACCAAGGTAATTTCCTTTTTTTTAAGAAATTTTCAGTATATATTCAATCTTCCGGTAGTTAGTTTAAATATATACCATATGTTTTTTTTAGTATATGACCACACTTCATCTGATGTTAAGCTAGTGTGGTTTAATATAGCAATTGTCTATGTTAAGCTATACAACTAGGTCCTACTAAGTTATTCCAAAGCTTAAATCTCAAAAAGTGACTAGGTTACCTTGATACTGCCCCAGGTCAGAATGCTACTAATTAAAAAAAACTCTATGTTACTTTATAGTTAATTTTTATTTAAAGTATCGTTTAAATTAATTTCGTTTTCCATTTCAGAATAAAGAAACGTATTATAATGAACAAGAACGTAACTCCGTTAACAGCACGCCCCGACCAATGCGAAATTACAATAGAAAATTGTTGTAATATGAATATATGTGAAACGGTATGTATGTATGCATATATGACCCCAATCTAGGATAACACACACATTCGATATTCAAATCTGAAATAAGTTATTTATTTATTTTTTTCAATAATTACTTTTTTTAATTTTGACCGAGAATCACCCGGGATTTTTGTATGATTGTCACTTTACTACATTTAAATCTGTATACTTGAGATATATGAGTTTCATATTTTAACTCTATTGTATAAGTTTCGTAAACGTCACTAAGTAAATATTGATTGAAACTGTCACTTTGACAGTTCAAGGCTACACTTATTCTAAGTGACTTTGATGAAGTAACTCCTACAAGTCTTACCATATTCGTTCATATAATATCTAAGTTCAAAGATGGTTCTCATTCTGTATCGAAGTTTCTAAAACTGTTAATGCAATATCGTCTTTCAACGTATATACATATGCAGTGATTTATCTTTCATTTTTATTAAATAATCGTATTGATACTTGCTTTTTAATCTCAGTTAATGTTTTATTTATTTATTTAATTACATGCCACGCCATTGACATAGCTATCACACATATATGTATTATGTCTTACGGCGTATCCAGCTATAGCCATATAGTTAATGTAGTTTTAATATATGTTAATTATCGCTAATTATCTTGTCATAGGTCGATAATATGATACAAGGGCGTGATATCGACTGATCTCATTAAAAAGGTTCTCGTTTATTTTCTTCTCTTATCATGGGATAATGTGTCTTAATTAACGTAGTAAATTAAAATTATTGTAACTCATAACAAATATATGCGCATAATTCTATTACTAAAACTGTTATTATTCACGTTTGTTCAGTTATGTGTTCTCCGGGATTAGTCTTTTCAAGCCGGCATAGCGGAATTGACTAGGCAGTAGAGAGCTATTTCATTATGTGAATGTGCTTGTAGTGTAGATTTTTACATTGAAAAACTTCGAATAATAAGGTTAATATAAAAAAAATTGGCATTTACGAAATAGTTGTGAAAATCCACACTAGATTAATTAAAGTCTGTTAATTCTTAAACTATTAGTTAGTGCTTATCTTAATTGTTTCTAATACCAAGTGCCGACATGAAGGTGGTATATCTAACTTGTATAGTAATAAATAAATTGGTAGTACTAATAAGTTGTAGGTCAGCCACTAACATTAAGAAGATGTGTGGGTCACATGACTGCTTAATATTGAATGTATTTTACGAATAGAAAGGCTCACTATCGCATTTATTTTTGCATATTGAACCCCAACTTATTTAATCTTTTGAATCGTTTCATTAAAATAATCAAAAAGTCTTTTAAATTTGTTTTTTTTACATATTGTAAAACTGCAAAATATAATCGCTCTGAAGTTAATAAATTAAATCGCTCTGAAGTTAATATATTTGACCAAATGAACTTAAAATTGAATAAATATTGCCTAGCCTATGTCACTTATTAATATAAAAATACATAAATATTATTCATAATTAAATTGATGCATTTTGTTGTTTCAGCCCTGTTTCGAAACCCCAATTATAAGACCAAATTTATTAAATAAAAAACCAGGAAAGGAAGAAAAGAAGAACCTAATAGCGAATATGGAACATCAGGATGATTTGTATTAAATTGGTAGATTGACAAAGATATGGCACAATGCAACGGTCCAAAGGTCTTGTGATATTTGATGACTCGTACGAAGTCGCTGGCTGTGGTCGCTTCATGGAAGCTGCATTCGGAGTCGTTTCCACAAACTTCGACTGGGTAATTTAATTTGTTATGTACATATGTCTCTTCAAGCCACCACACTCTATTTTGACATCAGAAAAAGTATATTTAAATCTCAAAATAAAGGCATATACTGATTGCCTTAGTATGACGCCCTTGATGCGGATTTTAATATTTAAAACGCGTCTATTTCAAAAATAATTATTTATTTTATTGTAGTTTCTTTTTGAAATTCTAAGTGTCACCGATATGTTTGCATTGATTCGTTTTATATTATAAAAAAATCTATTAACATTTACGAAATAGTCGCGTTTTTAATGATAAAATTCGTATTAAGGGGCACATATGATTGTGTATGGTCTGGTTGGCATATTGTGAAATTTTCATTAAAAACTTAAGTTACCGTTTGAAGTTTCTGGAAACTGAGTAGTGTTGTGAATTATTTTAAAACCAATTTTTGATACGTTAATCTGTTTTTATCTCCAGTTTTTATTTTTAAATATGACCTGTTGAAAATGGAACTCATCGGTTATCGTCTACAATGTGTCCAATTTAGCTTAAGCGACAAATGATTGTGTAGTTTTTATTATATTGTAATTTTAATATTAGCCATAAAAAGTGTGCCTTAAAAAAGTGGTCTGTAACAATTAATTAAAAATTGGTTTTAAAGTTTAAAGAGAAATGTCTGAGTGTGTTTTTCGTAGAGATACTTGTTCTATATAAATTTTGGGAAGAACAAGCAATGGGTGTGGAAGAATTGTGTGGCATTTATAAAGAAAAATTTTTGAGTCTGAAAAGTTAAGTCATTTTATACAGAAAATTTTACTAAAATTACAGCAATTTTCAGCTTGACTTTTGATATTGGTTTTAATTTTTATTTACAGTTAAATATTTTGGTACTTAATTGTAGTGTTGCACGTAAAAAGAATTTGGCTATTAAATGCGTGAATATCTTCGTCTAAAAGTCGACTCTTTTTACGTGAAAATATCTCAAATAAATTCTTTTAATTTTAAAATCTTTAAATAAACGCTGCCTTATTTGTGTTCAGTATATATTTGTATAATCATATCAAAATGAAGTTCTTCCATATATGTATATATGTTAAATTTAAAAATATATTATATTAAAGCGCTGTTCAGACGTAATAAAAATATCGGTTATGTTAGATATAATAAGAATTATAAATGCCAGTGATTTCCGAATAAATTTACCTCGTCTGCACAGCGCTTGTATTGGTGACAACATAATATTTCTTTTAATGTAAATAATTGTAAAAATGAACCTGATTAATAATAATGTGAATTAAGTAAAATAAATATTCTAGAATATTTTGTTTATTCGACATTTTCATATATTTTGCCAGTGATTGATTTCAAATTTTAATTAATGATAATTTAACTATAGCCAATTGAACTGTAGTTTAAATACAAAATGTTCCTATTAAATATTCTACTTTCAAAGAAAAGAAAAGGGAAATATTAATTTTAATATTTTAGTTATAGAATCTCACTTACATTTCTTTCTTTTGATTTTTAATTCCAAATTTTTTTCATTTTTCATGAAGACGTTGGCACGTAGGGAGGGATAATTGAATGCAATATTTGTAGTCGGCGATCCAAATGACATTTGAATTTGATTAAAATAATCATATATAATATTTTAATTATAATAATATGTTTTGAAACTTACGCGGAAGTATTAACATGGAAAAATAATATTCAATTCGTTTTATTGAAGTGCATATAATACATAGGTCATTTTCTAAATTTAATAAAATATAAACCAGGAAACAATGTAAAGTTATAATTCTTTGCTTACCTACCAGGTGGTTAAGTGGCCAAAAGTCCGATACTAATGCTATTTGGATCGCAAATGTATTCATTTATTATTTAAAAAATTCTTATTCGATTTAAGAACTAATTGTTGAAAAGTTTCAGTAAAAATGTATGTTTCGGCTGTGTTAGTTTATTTTTCAAAATTTATTAATATTTATTGAAATATAAGTGTTTTATTCGTTTTTATTTCCTTTCTTTTGGTTTAAAATGTGGAGTTAGTATTTTTGATTGTTTTATTATAATACTTGGTTTATCTAATAGTAGTGAGGTTTTATTTCGTACTTATTTGAAGAATTTCTAATACTTAATAGCGTGCTAAAATAGATAAATAATAAAATATATATGAAATATTCATTCTCAACAGCAAATCGTATATTTTTTTAATATAACCAACCGGGCACAATTAACTTAAAAAAATGTTATTGTGAGACTTATTGCAGATGTTTTGTTCGTGGAAAAAACGACCTAATATTGTGTACTTAGTGTATAGAGATATAGGGTGTCTTTGAAATGTGATTTCTATAAATTATTATTTAAATATCCCCATATTCCAATTGGATTTGTTAAAGCTAAAATAAAATCTTATTTGAATTGTAATTTATATTAAATCACATTTTTGTATAGCATAGTTTTTACGTAGAATTAGTTCGTGGATTGATAATATCCACATGAGAAATGTGATATTATTGAGTCTTTGTATAAGCCTTTGATAGTTATAAAATTTTAATACAGATTAAAAATGTGCTTTGGCAAATATACTGTCTTTTATTTTTAATATAATTCAGATAAGAGCTTTGTATTAAAAACTTTCAATATAAATAGAAATATACACATGCATAAACATTTGCAATTCATTTACATATACAGTTGACGAGTAGTGCGTTTGATTTGTCAGAACAATTTCCAACAATTATAAAATGCTTTCATTTTTATATATTCAAGTAATTTATTATAAATTTTGTATAGCACTCAATATGAAATGTGCTTAAACTACTAAAATCGGTAAAAAGGTTTAACGAATTCGTAGCAGAGACTATTTCGACACGGGGAAACTAAAACAATCCTATTAGAAATACAGTTACTAGCGCCATCTTGTGGCTAAGTAGTCTGAAATCTATTTAAGACATGTTACAAGGTTTTTTTAGGACATGGAAATGGTAGGTGGGGCAAAGTGGTAAGTGGTATTAAAATAAATAAAACAACTACATAACTATGATAAATATTTTAAGAAAAAGAATATCACAAACCAATGAAGATTGATAAGATATATTGCGTACAAAGATAACAATTTTGGACCCAACCCTTGTAATATATTGGAACATAAAATTGTCATGATATATAGTTTTCTATGTACAAAATTATATGCCAGATAAAACATATTTACGTTTGCAATGATTATAATATAATTGCGAGATGACAGATATATTTTAATCCTTACATGCAGTTCTAACTAAGGCCCGTATTAAGAAATAACGATCAACTGAGTAGAGTTCAAGACTCCAAACGTCACTCAGCTGTACGAAACAAAATAGACCAATCACAGGCTTCAAAATTGTTGACGTAATTTTTGACCAATGATAATAATCCATTACAACTGTCTACTGTCACCTAGTTGTCACTACGTTCTGTTATACGCATCTATAAGGAATCGTTTCAATGGTTATTTATTAAAATATAAATAACGGAAAGAAAGATACAAATTAATGTTTAAACTGGATATTTGATATATAAGTATATGCAATATTTGCATAAAATGGAATAAAATGCATTTAAGTTTAATCAGCTGATCACAGATCAAGCGTTACCTTTAAATACGGGCCTAAGTCTATCTGATACAGTCGGTAACATGTTTATTAAGCATAAAGCGAGTTTACACCAAAAATATACACAACAATAATTTAGTAAAAAAACAAGTACTATATTCCTCTACATTTCCCCCCAAAATATATTAATAATTACTACTAAGAACATAGCCATTAATCTATAGGCTCCATATATCCATGGAACTAGGATCACAAAACAATACGGTACGTACATTTTAACTACAAATACTTCATACAAATCTGACAGCCATGTATTCACGCGCACATTGGGACAAAGTTACACCTGGCCAAAAAATATTATTATAAGTCAGTTAAGTTTTTAAAAAGTTATTATTATTTTTTAAAAGTGACAATTATAAATCAAATCAATTATAGTAGAGTTCACAATTTAACACAATGTACACGCCGCGATTTTCAAATGGATACAGTTTTTTGTAGGTATATAAGCGCGATAGTAAGAGAAACGATTGCGGTGTCGTGAACGTTAAAGGAGATATCTGCATCTCTTTCACACAAGAATATAGTCACCCCTTTCTAATGATTGTTTCTTCCAGTCCAAAGTCCAATCTATATCCATTTGAAGATTGTCGCTTGTACGTCGTAAATAAGGAGATTATAATGAATTCAACTATATTAAAAACTGAACTTCAATGTTTCTTCCTAAATTAATACTAGAACTACATCCATAATAAAAATATAAATAAAAAAAATTACGTCACAACATTAAAATTTCACTACGACATTAAATTCACACGCACGTCTAAATATAAATTCAACTAAAGCAATATTGTCTTTTAGGAAAATACAGAGTCATTTAATATATTTCCAATTACTTACAACAAATTACTATAATTAGCTTACAACCGAATATTGTATGCATTATATTTGGTATCTTTCATTTAAGAACAATAAATTTGAGTAAACTCGAGTTAAAATTACGTATTTAAAATAACTTTTTATATGATAATTCCTTTGTATAAATTGCGTTGTATAAATTTGATAAACAAAACGCCTATATATACCATATATATATTTGTTCGTGTATAACGACTAAATAATTGTGCGATATTAACCCTAACCCTGGAATGAATGCGTTTACTAAAATTAAAATAACAACCCCATTATTCATATAGGCGTATGCTTAATTCGAAAACTAGATTTTTTTTTTTAAACTAGTTGCATTGTTTGTAATTAGAACGAATAAAAATCTAAAATTCATTAAGGTTGTCATTTGATTAATTTTTGAAATTTTAAGTACGAGAATAAATCAATCAAAACAAAAAGAGTTAAGATTACAATCAAACAAATCAAATGACTACACAACATTTAATCTCTTTTGTATAAAAAAAATCATATGATTATATTAAATAACCTCATTCTTTTAAGCGTTAAAATAACAATTTTTCAAAGTAAGCAGAGCGCAGACGATATATAAAAATGACATAACCTAAAAACTACACTAATTATATAATTCCCTAATAATAACATCTATAGAGACATACGAAATAATGACAGAAGCGTAAGAATAATTTCTTTAAGCATACATAAAATAATAAAATCTCATTTTGTATCAACTTCAATCCTCAACATCTGAAACAAAATGAATTAACATTAAAAACTACACATTCATTAGAAGTCAGTATTAAATATATAACCTAATAGGAACTATTCTAATAGGATAAAACAGTTTGTATAAATCTCAGATCTTACTTGGTCCAAAGTCCAAACCAATGAGGCCTAATCTAATAGGCTCTGGCAACTAAAGGCTATAGAAAAAATATAAGATATAGCGAAATTGCTTCAAAGAAAACTTTTCCCAAAAGACTAACTATACTACTATTCAGCCTATTTAGAGAAAAAAAATTAATACGTAATTAAAATTTAAAGAAAAAAAAATTAAACTTACTCGAACAATGAATAGAAAACAAAAAAAAAACACAAACAAAAACATATAACCATAAGTTATTTATACGTTAACAAAGCGGCGCAATCCTTGACGCGGTCTCTATTTTGATACATATAAGCTTGCGTTTCCCACAGCATACCAACTAGCTTCTCATCTGACTTTTCATCCATGTCAATGTCATTTGTTATTTGTGGACAAAACCTGCAAAGAAAAAGCACATTGCACATGACACTTAGTGTATTCGATACAAATAAAATTTGGAAAAATTATTAATGGTTTAGAAAGAAAAATTTAGTCACCTGTAGTAAGGCACACCAATGCCGTTACACCAAGCGCGTGCTCTGTCTACAACTCTACCATCAGACTGCGTTGCCTATGAACAAGAATTGTCAATATAAATAAACCTACTTTCAAGTGTATGTGACCGAATGATTTCAAGACTTAATTGCGCTAGTCGTTCACAGATGGCGCTGACTAAAATACAACACACTTCGATAAAAAAATAACATTATAAACCCGAACTTATATGCCCATACTTATTATTTCAGATGTAAGAGACGACCACTCACCTGGTCTACTAGCAACGTCGTTATATTTTTAAATCCAAATGCAACTTTTGCTGTATCAAAAATACCTCCAGGTCTGAACATATCGATATCTTTTAATCGCTGTACTGGAATAGAGCCTGGAATATAAAACATTTCTTTAATATGGTCTTATTTTGCTAAAAATGTAATTTTAAAAATTTTAGTATTATTATCAGGCTGATGTACACTCGGCGATTTTCAAATGGATACCGTCTCTGTAGGTATATGTATATTGTATAAGCAATAGAAAAACGATCGCGGTGTCGTGAACGGGAAAGGAGATATCTGCATTCCTTTCACACATGTAACTTCGACAAATGAACACACGATAATAATATAGTTGTCCCTTTCTAATGATTGTTTCTTCCAGTCCAAAGTCCAATTTGTATCCTTTTGAAGATTGTCGACTGCACATTTATGTAAAGACAGCATAGTAGAGGAACTGTTGCCAACAGAAATGTGTTTTAAATATTTTCCTGCAGCTATATAAAATACATACCTGTTCCACAAGAAACGACAACTTTCAAATAAGTTTTCTTAGCTGCCTCGTGCTGCCCGGTCGCCTCCAATGCTAGTTTCAATTCAGCCAATTCCGTTAACGCATCTAATGTCGGGTTATTACCCATCAAGCCGCCGTCTAGAAACCTAAAAAATATATGAAATATTAATCAAGATATGTCTGCAATAAATAATAGGTAAATGTATATTTTTGTTTGCGCTAAATTTACGAATTTCTTCCTCGCCCTCACATCCGGTCCCCGCTACTAAGCGCAATTTTAAAAATTGAACGTGGGAATGAGGATGCCAGTGACCAATTAGACGCGCGAGCGGCGATTGCTTGTTTTTCCTTTATCCGCAACTTAAGTGCATTTTGTGTTAATTATAACATAATTCCAACATTCAAAAATACAGTCCGTTAGCTTTTAGAGAAACTTAAGTGAAATAATATTGCTGATTAAAATGGATTAAAAATTAATTATCACAATGCATTGTGGCAATAAAAAGATCAGAAAAAACAAGAAAGATGACATTGACAGACTAAACGTCAAAACCTCAAATCTTCTTAAATAAGTATTTTCGGCTTGTAGAATCGACCGCCACAAGCTCTTCGACAATTTTAATATTATATTTGTGCAAAACAGTACAAACGTTATATTAACAGAGTCAATAATATTGCTTAGGCGTATGCGATCGAGTCAGTTTGTCTTTAAGAGTGACGTGTGTACCTTTCAAACGCTCTAAAGTATGACGGAGCCGCTCCCGTTGCTCTCGCAGCTTGCCACAATAACTGCTGTGCTGGTGGCAACGGCGGCGGCAGCGGATGTATAGTCGTATAATCACCAGCCTCTGCATTTGGACCTTTAATTTACAAAAAAGGATTTGTTATGATTCAACTACTAGCCAGTAGATGGCGTAAGCAAAATTGTATCACGCAACCTTCATTTGATTAATTGAACAATTTCTGCATTGATAGTGGCTTAAAATACTGTCGTTTACTTACTCTGTACGCCATTATGGCCATCAAGTATATCTTGTGCAGATTGGAAGTTTCTGAACATGTGCAAACTAACCGGTCTTCTATCTGCTAATATGGCTAGTATCATTAGTTTTGGATGCTCTATGTCCGCCATTACTGTTGTTGGGCCTAAAGAAAACATTAAGAATAATTTAGTAATCTAAAACAAACGTTATCTTGTACTATTTAATATTTTTAAAAAACTAACCCAAAGTTTCCTTCAAAATTTCTTCCAAAGGCTCAGAGGCGTAAGGTTTAGGATCCTGAAACGCGATATTCTTCAATCTAAAATATAGTCTTTGGCATTCTCTTATAGTTTTCCCGACTGACAATGCCAGCGCCAAAATGCCACCGGTACTTGTCCCGGCCACCCAATCAAAACAATGCACGATTGGTTGACCAATTGTTTCTTCTAACGCTATTAACGTTTGTACCAATACTAAACCTTTTATTCCTCCACCGTCTAAGCATAATAATCTGAAATCAGTACAATCATCTTCATTCATTCATTATACTTTATTATTGAATAGACAGTCAAGGCAATGCCCGATGTATGAGTAATTCAAATAATGCTTCTCTCTACAACATATCAGTACAGGCATTGTATTGATCGTGTTAATACTGGTACAGTTTACAGATACAGTTTATAACTTTGAGACAAGCGTGATCGAGATAATCGACCGTTGGGAACGGACTAGAGTAGACGGTTGCGACGTATCCCATATCAGTGGCGGTGTATTTGTAATTCCCGCCTAATTTAGATACCTCATTAGTATATACTTTATGTATATATAGATGCAGATGTACTCATTCAATATGATTATCATCACCTAAATTTTAAAGAACATTTACCTGCCAATCTTTTGTTCATTATGTAGAGCTGCTGCCTTTAACATGGAAGCTACATCTAGCATTTGTATCACACTCTCACGAGATACGGCTTTGGCTACGGGCGGTGGAGGAACACCATTATAATCTTCTTTGGCCGCACAACCCGCCGAACATCCAGACATTTCAGAACGACAACTGAAAAATAGAGATAAATAATAATATGTTTATTTGTGAATTACCAATTCACTGACTAGTCACAAGAATTATAACTTCTATGATAAAAAATGGGAGATAGCTTTCTTTATATGCTGTATATATGGCTCATGCTAAGAGATTTATATATATGACTTACAGGTTTACAGAACTTAGAAATAAAATAAAAAATCAGGTATACCATAAATAATAATTATTAATAATAACCGTTTAGCTCCAACTGCATGCAAAGCATACAATATCTTGTCAAAAATACTTGACGACATTTCAGTGCGCACAATATGCCTCGCCGTTAAACCTTTATTGTTTTTTGCTTCTAAATCCACACCAAAAACAATCAACGCTTGTACAATCGCCAGATTACTTTCTTTCACAGCCAAATGCAGAGGTGTGTTCCCATCATTATCCTTGATTGACAATTCAGCCCCATGATACATTAACGCTACAGCACATTCTAGTCGTCCTCGTAACACCATAATATGCAATGCTGTTCTTCCACTAAAATCTACAGCATTAATGTCACAATTTCTATCAACCAACGCTTCCATAACAGCTGGTGATAATGCCCAATGAAGAGGTGTGCCTCCATTCTTCATGTCTTTTGTATAAAACTTATGTGTTGATGCTTGCAGTAGCTCTGCTACATTACCTGTTAATTGTTTAAACTATAATATATTGATATTTTTAGTACTACCTCTATCTACTATTAGTGAATGCATTTACAGATCATCAATGTAAATGAGAAAGAATTATGTTGTTCACATAAATTAGAAACACAGTGTATCTGTATCTTAAGTTATTCACGAATATTAATTTAAAATGCATTTAGTGACTAATTATCTCTTATTATTTTTATTTTGTGCGAATACATATGAGGTTAACTCACAGAAGACATAGTAAGTTTTCCTTATTTATCTATGTTTAAGATTACTCCATTTTTTGCTATCATAGCTTGAGACTCACGCTTCGCTCTCAGATGATTAAAAGTGGAGATCATTGAGTTTGAATCAAAACAGCCAGTTCTTTAGTACTTAGCATTAATAAAATTAAACAATTGAATAAACACAAAAACAAATCACCTGGTAAAGCACTAGTAGTAGCAACAGTAGCATTTCCTCGACTCGGCAAATTAACATCCGCCCCTGCTATAAGCAACGCCTTCACGCATTCGGGCTCATCGCCTAAACACGCCATATGCAGTGGAGTGTAGCCGGATTTATTGTATGAATTCAAACTTGAAGGTTTAATCTTTTTTATTAATAGCTGAAATTGAAAACATAAATTACAATATTACACAAAAACATTCTTCAAACCTGAAACACATGTTTAACATCTATTTTTTAATAATAGCATATTTATTTATTATTATTTTTTGACTGGAAATCGAACCAATGTCCTCTCCATAATGCATAACCATTATTAAAACTTCTTATAAGTATTTATAAGATAATTCTTTTGAGTCTCACTATCCAGCGTTCACGTTTTTTTATGTTTGAGAGCTTTATAGCTGCTTTATGACTGACAACGATTGGACGAAAGTGAAAGCGATTAAGTCGCTTAAAATTCAATTTATTTAAATAATATTCGCAAATAACTTAAAATAGTACAATATTTATGTGTACATATGTACTCTGTTACTATAAGTTTGTTTTCATTAACTTTAGCACCGCAATCATCATATTCCTCTCCTAATCATGATGCAACAAAGAATTATTATTATTATAATCAATTGACTCAGTGATTTCTTACTTTATAGATAAATGTTATGTTAGGTATATTCCATAGAACTTAATGCTGCATTTAGAAGCTATTCTCTCATGAAATCATGTCTTTTTATTAAGAAATACAAACCATTAGGATTTCCTTATTACTTGCTGCTGCATAATGTAATATGTTATTCCCATCATTATCAACTGCGTCTATGGAACACTTCAGTGACACTAGACTTTGTACCATTTTCAAATTACCACTTTTTACTGCCACCTTTTATGAAAAATATATGAGAACATATTAATTTACATAAACTTCTTCTTTCTAATTATTTAAATTTAACTTTTTAAATTTATTTTGTCTATACAAGTCCTCGTCTTGGAGACACTGAGAGACCAAACTACATATTACAAAATAACATTGGTATTAGCAACAATTTCCCTAACATTAAAACCTACTATTGCTTGCAAGACCATGACTATACTAACTTGGCCATCATTGTTTTATTATAATACAAATTTAAATTATTTTTTAAATAAAATGCAATAAACATACTAGACTATTAACATTGTTGTTTTATGAAAAGGGGAAGGTAGGTCGGGACATGATATACATATATTAGAATTTCATAGACAACTACAATTTAAAAATATAAAAATTACCATCAAAGGAGTCATTCCATTTGAAGGGTCCACATCATCAATATGTGCTTGAATATCAGGATCATTGAACAACTCAAACAATCCAAAATGTGTTACCAAATGTGAGATGGACCAAGATGAATTCTCTGATAAAATATCACAAATCTTCTGCAGGCCTACAATGGAGCACTGGAATAACACAAATACTTATATAGGTACCTATAAGTATATTGCTCTGAAAATCCATGTCTGTGATCGTACATATATTTTTCAGATATTCTGTCACTGAGTGACACCTGAGACCTGTTAAATACTAATGTTCCCATTTGGGACAGCCCACATTTTAAATTCAATTATGTAGATTATTACGTCATAAGTCCCAATGTTCCCATTTAAAAACAAATATAAAAGCAAATCATTTGCAGTCTCTTTGGTTAAATATTTTTAAAATTATTTTTAATTGTTTCTTATTCTGTATATTCTGTAAAAAAAATATGTCTAACAATATAGAAAAAAAGTTGGTACTTAATGGGTTAATATATATATATATATACTAATTTAAAATATCTTGTGTACATTTCAAAAAGTTTAGTCATTATGGTTGTTACTACAAGTGCTTTTATAATGTTATATTAAAAGTGATCTAAACAAAGGCATTAGCAAACAGTGTAAGTCATTATTAATGACAGTTGAATTACTATTTTCTGAGTTAACCCAGCCTACAAATAAATATTTACTTTTATAAATAATTTTGTTACATAATATTATATAAACATTTTAATTTATAATTCAAAACATACCTCTTTGGTTAGTTTTACATATACAGGTATCCTTTCCTTGTATACAATAAATTTATTTTCTGCTTCTTCTTTATTTTCAGTTCGAAACAAACTAGAAAATAATTAGTCATTACTCTATTGTTAACTACAATAATAAATAATTTCACAACACATTTGTCTTATTGACATACCTGAATATCTGTTGACCACCTTCTATAAAAGGCTTATGTAAAATAATTTCATAATATTTTTCAGTAGAATTCTTCAGGGGTTGCGCCTTTGGCTCATAGAGAAGTATACAATCTTCCCTGTAACGCACTGACCTTGAAATATACGAATCAGGTCTTACTAATATTACTCTTGTAGGAGGATCTTCAGAACCCAGGATACTTCGTAGAACTAAAAACAGTACATAAGACCACACAATAATAATTAAACAATAGCACTTTCAGTAACACATGCGAATATTAACATGTTTTCTTTATATTACTTACACGAATTGAACATTATGACAAATAATTATTAAAATTTAAGTAATTTAGAGATTTCTATGCTTTTACACTTATGTGTATCAAAACATATACGGTAAAAATAATTCAGATTATTCTAGGAGTTTATAAAATTGAAAACACTCCCTCCGCGCATAGTCCAAATCTTTGACAGTTTATTTCATAAATATTTCAAATAATTATGGCAATGAAGGCAATATTTTTACCCTACATAAATTATAATAGTTGTCGGCAACATGTTAATGTTTTACTTCTAAACACTATTAATGGTTTTATTCAAAATTTAGGTCAAATTTAACAAAAGGACTTCATATTTTATAATAAAACACAAAATAAAATGCATACACTTTATTAAATCATAAGCAAAAATATAATTATACATGGTTATACATGATTAACATATAATTCATAATAAAATTAAATTCATATTTTTAAAGACCCGCAGCAACTCTTTATTTTTTTACAACAAAAAAATTACCATGACTATTCATTGGGTAGTTTTTGGCAATATGACTAGAAATAATATTGAGCAATAACAAATGAATTAACTGGAGTAAACATGTAAAACATTAACTTTTAAAGTAACATAGACATTGCACATAACAGGAAGTAACTCTACTTCCACTAGAATGCTTCAAAAATAACCACAAAATGTTTCAATGTCTAGATAACTTACATATATCATTCATTACCTTTTCCCAACTTTGACAGTACAAAACACAACACTTTACACAATAAAATAATTTTAAATAACTATAACCATTATCAAAATTCACCAGATCCATGTCGTTTTTAATATTAAAATACTGGAATGGACATTCAAATACCTAAATTAACTTTGGTTTAAAGATATATCAATATGGACTCAAAATGTTAAACATTAATTATTGAATTTGTCATTAAATTCTGTGAACCACATCAATATGACTAAGATCACATGACAGTATATCTATTTAGTAACAGTATACAATCCTGCATTGAAATGTCGCCGAGAAAACTTAGTCAAAATTGTTGGAATGTTTCAATATACTCTTAAGTACATTTTCTTAAAATATGTAAAGATACAAGTCATCAAGTATCAACATAGTACAGTACATTATAATTTACGCAGCATGACTCTGATTAGTATGTGAGCCAGGAATACTGTCAGGGTTCGCAAGAGGATCCAGTTCTGCAAACAATTTGAACCAAGCAGCCATGTCATTTTTCTTGGAAGCAACTTTTGGTTTAGATGGAGTTTCGTTAGGTTGTACCGGAATTGCAGAAGTCTCTTGTTTGGTTGAAGGTAGAATGTCGAGTAAACTTGTTGCATTAAAATCCTGGAATAAATATTAGATACTAATTATATCTATAATTTATATACACAAATTATTTATTAATCATATTCTGTATTTATGTATATATTATACTATGTAGTAGTTTATTATGTATAGCATTAATATTCATACACCAACTATCTCCTATACAACTTGCACTACTTTCATTCTTCAATTATTTCTCCAGACCGGTTAGCTGGTAGAAAATGCCTTTAGGCATTAAGTTCGCCGATTTGAAAATTTTACAAATAAATAACTTGTTTTTATTATTATTATACTACTGATTTTATACTTGATAAAATAGATTACAAATACAATGATCATAGTTTTAAATTAAAATTATCATCGGAAGCAGGCAGGAAAGCAAAACCGAGCCATGTAGTGTCCTCAAATATGAGTACACCATATTCTTGTACGAAAATATACACCTCTGTTTAAATACTGGGTATACCTGTAGCAGTTGTGAAGGCATGTATGCCCCAATGTTCTCCTGATCACCATCAAGCCTTAATCCAGCAAGATCGGAATTTAGACAATCTTCTGCTATTACATCCGTCAATACACTTTCAGTATCAATAAGGTTTGCTGATGTTGAAGGTTGACTTTCCGATGACTTTTCTTCAACTTTAACCTTATTCACTTTTTCCGTTACCGGTATATCGTCTTTGTATTCATCCTGAAAAGATTGACAGCTTCTTAGTATATTTGGATAAATTACTAACACGCCACTGTTTAATTACAAAAGTTTATTGATATTATGTGATTTTATTTGTAAAATGTTGTCAGTAATATTTACCTGAAAGAACAACATTTGATCTTTGTCTTTAGAAATGATGTCGTTCAGTCCATCACTTTCCTCCAAATTTTGTGACAGTTCTTTTAAAATAGAAAATTCGTATTGTGGTGTCACATCCATGGTTGCGGCTGTAGCTACCAGAGTTTGGGTTGCTTTTTGGGAGAAATTTACAAAAGATGTTTGGTAATTTGCAAGAACATGAGAGAACATGTTGCATCGAGCTGCAGCAAGTAAATCAATCTGAAAAAGTATTTCCAACAATAATGTTCATTACAATCTGTGAAAACAAGTGACATTCATTACTTAAATAATATTATATGATTAAGTTTAATTGTATTTTGACAAATTCAAGTATTTCTTCCCAGAACTTACGGATGCTCTAACATTTTTTGTTTTGTTCATCTATATTATTATATGAAATATATGGTACAAACCTTTTGCAATACATCAAGAGTGAGTTTGTCAAATACTTTTTTACTTTCTCTGACTTGCCTCTGTGCTTTTCTGAAACTATCTAAGCCTCTTCCAGTATCAGGATCTAGCTGAGCACTAGTTGATTTCATCCAACTCAGCGCTGCACGATATTCAGTGCGTGCCTTTTCCATTGCCGACACTGTAGCACGCATATCACTCACAGCTCTCCCTCTGAAGGTCTCTACTTCGTGGTACAACCTCAATAAAGGCCCCCTCACAGATAACCGTTGCTGACCAGAGTAAGAAATAGCTTTACCAGCAGATATCATGTGCTTTCCGGCAGCATCTTCTGATTTCCCAGCATCACGTAAAAACTTTCCTAACGAATTCTCTTCTTGAGCCAAAATACATAAGCGTTCCTGGTATTGATCTAATACTCTTTGTAAATTGAGACAACTATCAGATATTGATCGAAACAACTCCAGTTTCGCATCAAGTTCAGCGTCTGAAGAAACAATACAAGCATCTTCTTTCGTACCTAATTTTTTTAGGACTGATGTTTTTGTTACCCAGTATTGGTGCTGCATGTTTTAACACGCCGCTGCATATGGTAGCACTATTATAAATATATTTTACATAAACAAAAGCAACCCTTATCAGTAAGATACGGAAAATTAATAATCTTGAATGACAGTTACTATTATCTTTTGGCTTTGACATGTATAAATTCGGATAAAGATTATTTAATGTCAAATTTATGTATTAATACTAAATTAATATTCGTTTAATTATTATGTATTTAATTTTATAAATAAATAGGTTTTATATAATTAACATTTTTAATTTCATTAGTTATTGCTTTGTCTATTCTTCTGTATAATTAGTTTACATTGTCTATGATAAGTTATTTACAACCGGAATGTGGAATGGCTGCTGCGCTTCGTTGTTAGTGCAAAGTTTATTGTTTTCGTAAAAAAAATTGCCTATAACATGATTCAGTTTGTTAGCTGAGGAACATAGTTTTGTGAACAATTTAGTTTAAAATGCAATGTGCTACAGATAAACCTATAGCTGGGGTATCATCATCTCAGTCTTCGAAGAATGTTAAAGACGGTAAGTTTGTCAATGTCACATACAAATTGCTAATTTATTTTTTGCAAGCATTTCTGTTGATTTAGAGAGCACTCTGAATTGTACGATTTGTTTCTAAGAGAGCACAAGAACTTTTCCTTATGAAAAAAGTCTAGTATTTCGGGAGCGAAGTTTTTTGTGACAATAATACGTGTGTTTTACCCAAACAAAAAGTTTCGATGATGTATAAAGTAACTGTTTGATAGAATAATATTTATTGTGAGTGGGCCGGAGCAAGTGATAGTGCATTAGAGCTATAGACCCACGTTGCATCTTATTTGAGGTCATTCATCTCATTTAGTTGATAGATATAAACTTTACTTTTCATGTGTAGAATATTAGACGCATATTGTACTTTCTATTTAATTTAATTCCTTTAAAAAAATCACAAGGTTATTGGAATATTAATACAAATTTTGTTTCTTGCTTAATTACTAAAATTATTAATAATAACAAAATATTTGAAAGTAACTTGTTAGTGCAGTTGTATCTATTATATTTCAATATTTTAATATATTTATATTATTATAGATATTTGATATGTCAATATTATTTCAAAATAAATCTTATTTTCAAGTAAAAATGTTAGAAAATAAAAATTGGTCTTATATGGAAAAATATAAATTTAAAAAAATCACTTAATAAATTTATTTACATTTTCAGAAATAAATAAAATGTTTTCCTTGTCTTTATTCCAATTTGCAATTAAATATTCAAAAATTATCTGTCAAAATTATTTGAAATTAATGTTATTACATAAATAGAAATAACTATAACGACTATTTTATAATATAACTATATTTGCTTTATTACAATAATAAATTATATATAAGTTTGATATAATATTTTTAACCAACTTACCTACTCCGTATAAAAATATTTCAATTTTAAGTGTTAAGTGGTCTCAGTAAAAGTTATGATAGTGTTATAAGGTATATCAAATTCATTTATTTGCCATAAATATGGTTAATAACGTAGATCTTAAAATAATGTTAGTAGTATCATATGTTTTACACATTTTACACATGCAAATAATTCATACAATTAAATTTTACTATATCCAAACTTGACTTATAAATATTTTAAATCTATATTTGGTCTACTTCACAGATCCCATTTAAGATAATCATTGGCTTTTTTTGTTGATATTTTGTAATGAATAAATTTAAAAATAAACATATGTATATTGCATTTAAGTACCTACTTACTTCTTTTAAAAAATAAAGCTTAATTCAATTTGACTTACCTTGAAACTAATTCCATTCTACAGTAGATATGTGCTACTGATATAGTTCTGAGTGTATCGTAATTTGCGGCGGTTTCTTAGATATCGTCACAATGATATGGGGGAACATGTCATTTGCAGAAGGTCAAGGTTGCTTTTATCGTAGCTCCGATTTTTGTCATCGTATGCTTCAAGTCCATTTTGTAGATCGTTTGTATCGATTTAGTTTGGTAAACCGATTCGTTGTCATTATTTCCGATGAATAACAATAATAATAATATAACATTGTCAATAAAACATGCAAACACGACTGTAAATCATCCTGCTTTATGTCATAAATAAAATTTTGTTTCGACCGGAAATCAAACTCGGGACTCAACGAAACATATTGGCGCTAAGTACTCTAACTTCAAATTATTTTATTTATTTTAAAAACAATTTGCGTCATGTAAGAACACAATTCATTATTTGCAAAAATATATTTTTTTAAATATAAATGTTCTATAGTGTCACGTCTTAAAATATTGAACAAACGAAAGTTTATAGAAAGTTAAATAAACTCGGGGTTAGTTCTACGAGAATTACACTTGTTCGGTCTTTGTATGACCGATAATGATGGTAAAGAGCGGCGTCAATTTGTACGTGTGTTCTTAGAATATAAATGTATGCTTACTATTTTGATTATTTTAGTCAGTTGTTTCGAAAGCTTTACTAAAATAAATAGATGCGATAGTACGATATATACAGTATTTTTAATTAGGTTATATCTTCAATGACGTTAAACGCTTTAACTTTAAAAGTAGCAAGTATAGTGAATGACTACCCTACGTTATCTATTCCATAAGCAAATAAAATGGTAATTGATACACTAGAGAAAAGTATTTATAATAATAATTATCTTGTAATTGATTACTTTATGGGCGTGTGTCTAATTTTGGTGTGATTTAGAATAACGTCATTGAATGAGATATACTGCGATCATCAACCTGACACTGTCGTGAGGTCTAGTGTAAACATTTCAAAGTAAACGTGAACGATAATGAAAGTGCATTAAGGACGGATTAATTATAAGTCTTCGTTGTATTGGGGCGGAGAGACCACAAATGCGATTGTTGGGACGGAATTCGATGTCTAAGCCTAATTTTGGCGCTCAAACGAGCTGTCAGTTGTTCATTTGTTTTTCAATTGTTTTTTGTTTAAGAAATATTACGTTTTAAGTTCACATTTGTAAGTCATATTTAATTCCTAAAATAAAAGTAATAAAGTGATAAGAAGTAAATAAAGTTTGAATTTATTAAGAGACGCGCAGCGATTAAATGCGAGATAAGATGAAATCAATTGTTAACTTGAACGGATTATACTTATATTCTATATCTTGGAGTAACACACATGTTAATTCCCAATTATATTCAAGTAATAGCGAAGTTTATGGTTGGGGTTAAGTTTAGTAAATCTTCAACCCGAAATAGCTGTTTGTACATAGCTAACATAAATGTCGAAATAATTGTCTGACTTCCTTCCCAATGACTAGTATCAGCAGAATTCAGAATATAGTGTTCTTTTTAAATTATACGCGAACTTGATTTAATAAATTTAAATGTCTTTATACGGATAGTATCTTATTAAATGTTAAACGTCAAATAGAAATGAACTATTCTAAAAAATAAATGCGATATTATAATAAAATGTTATACGTTAGTAATTTAATATTCACTTCGTTAGATTTAATTATTTCGTTGTACAAAACAATATCCTAATATTAGGTTTCACGTTCAACGCAATTCCTTTTCCAAACAGAGTTCGCTCAATTAAACAGCTTTCGTAATAATGTGTATTTATTTAAATCAAATTCAACTGTGTACCACAAATTTGTTCGTGAATGTAAATTAGTCTCCCCATATGCAGTGTATTGATGTGTCAACGATGAGCGGTCTTGGTGCCTCGAATGGCCGAACCCCCAGCTCGGATCTGCTGACACAGTTCTGGGCGCCGGCGCGTTATCCTGCGGGGGACGAGGTACTCTGCGGACGCCCCAGACAACACGCGGCCGCCCGCCCTGACGCTACAGCTTCTTTAGCTATCAGCGTTACGACGATCGCGTAACTGCGCTCTCGAAGTTTCCGAACTATTTCGATCTATATTCAAACTTTGACCTATTGTTTTGATGACAATAGAGCGTTACGGACATCCGCTACTGTTACAGCAAATCTAAACAATTGTGATAAGACACAAGTACTTTTTTTTTCTTTTATTCGTAGATTATCGAACCATTATATTTAAGGTGTTCAAAGCGCTTTGTTTAAGTGAGAAATTTTTCGCGTGTAAAGTGAAGTAAATTGACAAATATATTAGGCTAGTAGCTGTTTTATTTTCGAGGACTCGGGTTCTCTCTGAATAAGAGACATTTTAGATTAAAGAGGTAGCAAAAGCCGTCAAGCTGTATTCCTTCGAGAGTTTCCACCAGTACGAGTATGACGAAGATCGGTCCTATAATGGACACGATGACGACGACGGCTTCTCGAGTAAAAGAAGTGAGTCCTTTATGTATAGCTTAACGTAGATATTTCATTGTTTCAAACTTAGATTATGTTTATTATCTATTGTTAAATACGAATTGTAATCACATATTTTGTTGACGACAATCAAATATTTTACATAACAATGATAATTTTTTTCTTATCGAAATATGATATACCTATAGTTTTGTAATATTAATTGTATCATAAATATTAGTGTCGTACTACCTATGTATATCTGCATATAGTTATGTTTTTCGATTCTGAATGTAAATGAATAATTTTATTTGTTCATTAAACAGTAGGTACCTATATGTAACAATACGCAATTGATAAATCTAGTTATCTGGTTATCTTAAGTTAATAATTGCTTTGGTAGTAGTAGCAGCGGTGTTTTATCAGTTTAGAGTTTGAAGATAAAGAAATATATGTAATTTGTTTTTAATACATTGATCAAACAATTAACAAATTCTTGCAACACTTGATTATTTATTTATGTAACAATTTATTATAGTTAAAAAAATCATTGTGTTATTTAAAATGACAATTGTCCCGCACGTTTGAGTTTTAAGCTCGAACGAGTGTGGCTTTGTTTCATAATTCGTCGATATATGGAAATGTAATGTTTTCAATTCAGGGGTCGTGCGTACAATGGATACAATTATTACTTTTATATGTGTACATTTATTTTAGCTGCAAAATAACTGTGAATACTAATAATAATCATTATATTGGATTTTCGTTTCGCTATTAACTTTTTGTATGATAATGTATTAATATTTTATAGTACAAATATAAAACAATAAATTAGTACATTCAATTAATCCCAAATCAAGATACCCTTAAAATTATAACAATCATTGTCTAAACCGCAGATAAATGTTTGTTTCAACCGGGAATCCAACCCGGGGACTTTGCGGTTGAAATGAATGATAATGTCAGGGGAAAAGTCTGTTCGGAAAGAGATCCGCAAAGAATGCTTCAGAAGTGTTATCACTATGAGAAAGGCCAATTTAGTATGTAAAGAAGTCGTTGATGTAAAGTCTCTGTCTACCCCGGAGGGAGGCAAATGTGAATTTTTTGTTTGTATTGGTAAGTCTGAGCACGGTGTAACGTCATCACAAGATAAGAGTAGGTGAACGGGCGTTGGCTTACTTGTCTGGTTGGCTTGGCCAGTACACTCTCGCGCACCGCTGTGGTCGGACGCCCGCGCATACTATTCGACATAAATTCGTTTCTTTATTGTTTCATGTAGGTCGTTGTAGTTTATAATAAATATGTACATATTATGTGATTACTGCAATTGACGTTTTACCAGTGTTCACGACGCTTCCAATTTTTAGCATATTGATTCTGTGATTGCGAACAAGATCGGCTGCAAAACCTGATTTTGTTCAGTCATTGTGTGGCAAGTGAAACGGTTTTTAGTTTTGTGTTACTAACGTCGTTGGTGACTTGATATTTGTTGACAAATTGTACTTTTGGCGATTGTATATTGTTGTTTGATGAATGAGTCATATGAGTAACGTAGGGATTGTAGGCATTGTTAATCCTTTGCCGCCCATTTCTGAAGGTAATTAATTTTTACAAGTTAATTTAGTGTTCGGGTCGACTAATTGCAGCTAGTTTTTGTTTTAATTTTTTTTAATGTTATTTATTCCGAGTCTTAAGTGTTCAATACATGTACTATTTGCTTATTTTATACTTGCGTAAAAATATGTTTAAATTGTCATTTAGTTCGTGCATGCAACGTCAATATTATTATGAATCAAATTTGTATTGCATTTCTAATGGGATTGTGTAAATGTTTTGCAGCAATTTCTCGTGTTAATAACATACTTTCATGTACATTAAGATACAGTTATCGTTTATAAACATTTGTGATGCGTAAATTGATATTCGTAATGTCCTGTTTATGTAACTTCAGTTATTTAATATAGGCGGGTAGTTCGCGTATGCATTTTGCATACCAATGCGCTACTGTATGTAGAGCGTTTGCATTGCTTGTATTGTTGAGCAAAGAATTGATTAACATAATAATAATAAATAAATCAATATAAACGATTTTTTTAAATTACGTAGATTAGGTTTGGAATTTTATGTGCATAAATCAATTTTTAACTATGTTCCAATGCATAATATGATACCAACTTTGATACTTCAATCATTTATGCTCAACAATTCAAATGTAAAGACGTATAAGGTTACCGTATGCTTTACCTAATCCATAAAACAGCGACGAAATTGCTGTGAAGCTTTTAAACTTCAGTATAAAGAGATTAAGCCCCATGCAATCTTTTAAAATTAACAATCCAAATTCAAATAGACTTATAATGCGTTAAAAAGTAATATAATAAAATAGGTACGACCTTTATAAAAAATCAATAAATCGATTACGATAAGATAATTGATAAAGCATTTAATAATACACACAATTCTATTCACAGTTTTAGAATTCCCACTTTGTAACTGCATTGTAATGCAACTGTGATTCTTAGAAGCAAGGGAAGCGTGAACGTGGCTTTTTTTTTGTAAGGGAGACTCGTGATTAATTCATAGAGTTATCTTGGTCTGGTGAACTCGTCCCGAAAGCGTTTAATTTAAATTTCGAATTCATATAGTTTTAGAATAATTGTGTTAGCGGCTTAATCAGTTAGCTAATTAAAGCCTAGATTAACCTCGAATCTAATAAAGAAAAATGCATATTGTCTTAAATGTCAAATGGAAACGGGTAATGAATGATCGAAAGCAAGCACTAGAGAAGCGTTATAACCGCTCAGTATGAATGCTAACGTATTGAGATTTAAATAAAAGTGACCGATAACAGTGCCACCTACTAGCCTCAATATTTTAGCCATATTCGTGCCAGTTGTTCGTTATCTTTTAGCGCGAAATATTGCTTTCACAGTTGTGGGTACGATTTTTATTTGTCGTCTACCTGTGGGAAACACCGCTCGTTAATTTACTTTTGGGGCGCGCGGTTTGCTTTTGTTGTAATAGATCCTGGAAATTTTGTAATAACTTTTTACTCATAATTTCGTTCAATTGTTTTATTGAAATTAAAAATCGCTAAAAGCACGACGACTGCAAACTGTAAAGCTTTTTAAAGCGTATTTGAAAAGGATACTTTTTGTCTGTAATATTATTAAGTTGCCGCAGTACATAATATTACGTATTGGTAATGCATATTATAAATATATACATGTATTATGAATTTTGTATATTTATCAAAATAACAGCGAAAGTGCGAATAGTAACCTCTTTCAGGAATTGATAACTTGTAATCGGTCGTTATGATATCCTATCTTGATACATACATATTTGTTTGCGCAGCCGAAATATGTGAAAGATATTATTACTGAGGAATAGTCGTATTTATATAAATTTGACATGAAATGTACTAAAAAAAGGATATAGGCATATATCGCTGTGTTCTATTATCATAGTCAAAACTACATTTTGGCAATTTTCGTTTTTTAATATTTTTTCACATTAGTTAAATCGTGTTAGCGAATGACCTAAGACAACACTAACTTAATACCACTATTAACTCATTTTCATAATAGTTTCACTTAAGGGTTTTCTCTCCCAACAGTTTATTTATAATAATGATTACTTGCCTGATATTTTAGGTCTAACACAGCAATCTGCCTAATAATTGCATTCATATTGCACTAATCATTTAGCAGCAACCTCATGTGGTTTGTCGCAAATCCATTCAGATGCAATGCGAGTCTGATGGACATCGACAACAGGCTGCGCAGGTGCGTCCGGCATCTTGGCGCTCCAGGTTCGATGACCGGCAATGAGTCGATTAATTCCTGTGTTTCGTATCTCTGCAGCTTCCATGTCATATGTTTTGATTTAATGGTTTTGCTGGTCATTTAAGGTCGTCAATTCTCTTTAGAAATTGATTGTTCTTATGAAATAAATAAAATAGCTATCAGAATTTGTAATGAGTTTGATGTTGTTTCTCGGAACCGATAAATTATAGTCCAAGAGAGTAGAAAATAACTGGTGTCGTAATTAATGTCTTGATTATTTTGGTTATAAATACAAGCCTGGACTGTTACTTCCTTGATTTTAATATACGCGTGTCTCTGTTCTAGATGCACACAGCTGCCAGTCTATTCCATCGTATAATGCTTAGTTTCATGTTAGTGTGGGGATGATGTGTATTTGTTTTACGAGTTAGACGAGTGTTTACGTGTTTTCCTTTAGTCTCTGAAGTGAGTTCAACATAACAAACTTCAAAGACAATTTGGTCATTCAATTACTTTTATGTGCCATAGTTATATGTAATGGACCAATTAACTGGAGCTGTAACCGTTTGTTTTATTATATTGTTTAAAATGTCGTTAAAACTACCAAGTTTAGTAAAAAGTACTTAAATAAAATTACTAATCATTATGGGTTTCTATTATTAACGGCTGTTGGTATGTTTTTGTTGATTTCGGTTTACGTTAACATGAGAAGTGATATTCTCTGTCTATAGATTACGGCTGAATGATCATGGCATGCGTCGGCGCACCTATACAATTACCTTGGACCTTGGGAGGCCTCCACGTATCATTGCTTTTAATGGCTACCGCATCTATTGCGTGCGCTTGCGTATACAGGAGGAAGCCTTTATAATAGCGGGCTCTGATTTGATAATACGCGCTATAAAAACACTTGAAGCGCCGTAACTGTTTATTATAATTAGCTGCTTTATCGTCTTATCAAGTTAATTGTAGTAAACGAATTTTTAAAAAATTAATGAACGGTAAAGTGTTTTTCGTCGATTTTCGTAACTCTACGTAAAACACGAAGACGGCGATTTATCAAAGCGATTGCAAAGTTTGACAGGTTTAAGTAGAGCATGCTTAGCGCGTTCATTACGTGATTAATTACATACTATCTTCATTCTTTCATCGTACATACTTTACAACCTGTACTCTTTAAAAATTAAAGTGATATTAGTATATATTGATAATAGTATATGTAAATAGTACCAAATAAATTTGACTATTCCTTTAATTCCAGTTACGAGATCGCAATGCTTGGATGGTCACGAAACCACTGTTCAAACCCAAACGTCCGCTTTATGGTACGCTTCGTCGAGCTAAACTCTCGTATGAAACGTCCCCGTGTTTTGTCCTCTTTATAGCATACATTTTGTTATTGTACTGACTAGATTTCCTGTATACAAAAATATGTTAAGTTATACCACATTTGTATGAAAATTGGGATTCGAATACAGCCAATAAAAGATTATAGTCTCCTAACTTTCCTTTTAAGCTTTAGTTTTGTGTTGTACGTGATTTACATACATACAACCTACATATATTTCATTCGGGTACTGACCGTCGGGTCTGAACTGAAATTCCCGGCGATTCCTAGTAGGAACAAATATTAATATAGTGTAGAAATGTTTGTTCGGGGTTTATAGAACGGGATATTACAGAAGTGACTATGGGTCAAATGACTGCACAAGATTTAAAGTGTTTTCACTATAATATATAAATCTTAGATGTATAGAAACATTAAGCTAATTAATAAATCACAGTTGTTAATTATGGTCAAATGACCGCATCTATCTTTTTAATGTTAATGTAATAGTATCCGATTTAGAACTGTTAATAATAGAAAAATTCCCTTGATTTTGATATTTGCATTGAAGTATATTTTATTGAAGAAGCTTTTGCTTGAACGTTACTCGAACAATTAACTTTATCAATGTGTGAATGTTTCTTTTTAAGTGCTCGTTTAGGAGAGATTGTGGGTATTGTTTTATGGTTGCTAAGAATGTAGTCTCGCTTTCTTGCATCCGCTTTCGTGGTCATACATACTTGTACATATACAAAGTTATTTTATTGTAACACGTTGCATGTTATTTGGTTCCTGTTCCACTTTTAACACAATTAACTGTTTTCATATAATATTATTGGTTTTATTTAAGGCTTTTTTATATCTAATTATATCCCAATTGATGTCAGTATTTTTTTCCGATATCGTATTGCCATGTTTGTTGTTTCCAGTAGAGTACTAGTGTAGTGAAACTTTTGTAATTAAGTCCTCTGCCATTGCACTGCTAGTCTGTCGTTAAAGCTCGTCTTTATTGACATGCTCCGAGTTCAGAGATAAATTAAATGCAACAGAACTCAATTTGAACTTCACTTCAACAAGTATTAAATTATCTCAAAAGTTAACTTTCAAAGTAAGTAAATATTTGGATTAAGTCATTAAATGTTAATGTTGTATTTGACATTTGGAACCTGCAGTTTGTCTTTTTATGATTACTTGTTATTTTAGTATCAACAAGTGCCTCTCAATACAGAAGTCCCATTCAACTTAACTGGTTTATTTGTTCCGTCAAGACTCGCGTCAAATAGCGCCACGATCCAAACATTAATTGCCAGCTAATGACAACTCTTTTTCAATATAAATAAAGCTTATATTTGTATGGGTGAAATGGTGCAGTGTTGACGAGTGCCAGTTGCTTGGATCCGCATTAACATTACAATTGTAGAAGTCGTCTGGCACAAGGGGTCGTCAGTTCGAGGCCAGAAGTGTGCCGACTATCGGCTGACTCATGCTCATCTCAGCTTTTATGCAAATCAACTGGTTGTTATGACCGTATGAATGAAATTAATTGGACGATTCCAAGATGTCATTGAAGTGTCTGCTAATGAATGAATGATTGTCCACATTTATATTCATTTTAATCTGAGTCTAAATTACAAGTATTTGAACTGAACGAAATCGGAAAAAGAACTTTGATTTTCCTTTATCAATTTATCACATTTTTTCATTGAAATAATAATTACTCATAAATTAATCGACCGGAACTATATTGCTAATAAGTGCTCGCATATCGTCGTAACCTGTTATTGGTGATTCAGTTCAATCAATTGTTTTTGAAACTCGTTCTGAATCATCAATTTGCAGTTGTTAGCGAGCCTCGGAACGGCCGCCAGATAGGTTTAATTGTAATTTTTAACGTATTTTTCGAATTATTCGCGTAATAAATTTTCCGAGCCTTCATATTGTGTTAGCGTTAATTTCGCTTTCAATAACGCAAGTATTTTGATTGTGTATTTTATCAATCTTTCTTCATATTGTATTATGAACGTGAGTTAGGTCTAGTTAGGTTACATGAAAACATGTTTCTCATTCCTTATATAACGTAACTAAATGTTACTGTTGCTTAAAAGTTTGAGGAAGAAGTTTGGACTTTAAATAATGTCGCATCGGATCGTTGCAAACGCATAGTTGGCACTGATTCAAGCAGATTTCTGGAGACCCGTTGCATCAGACGGTCGTCATATTACATGGCGCCCCCATGTCACCACATCAAGTAGCCTTTTACTAGTTTATAAATTATATTTTTATAACTCGACGTTCGTTATTTATTTATTGCTTAGTAAAACAGAAAAAAATAATACAAGTAAGTGAGTAAAGAGATGGCGGCCTTATCGCTAAGAAACGATCTCTTCCAGGCAACCAACTTTTAGATGTGGAGCAATGCAGAAGAGAAATAGCAGGAGTTATAAATAGATACAAATATAGATAAACATATGTACAGCACACAATACATACCATGTTACATAGATAGATATATATAAATAATGACAATAATAATACTATAATACACATATACATAAATACTAGTTCGTTATTGATCTGTTTCATCTATATTTATTTTAGGTTGACTACTTTTCCCCTCATGTTAGAAATATTAGTTAATCACATGCATTTGATTACAATACTTTATCGCATTAACATTTGCATTGTCATGTATTTAATTAATTTAAACATGTAGTTGCGTTATATTATAAACAAGTTTATTTATTCTTACGTCAATAAAATTTGGTCCTCGCATGCATCGAATACGTTGTACGCGTCGACGGCTGCCGGCAAGGTCGACGAACGACTTTCGCACGCTTATGTCTACTTCCAGTAACTGTGTCAGTCTTTTATATTAACGTGCTAACCAAGCCTAATTGTCGTCGTGGAAATTGTGTTCAATTAATTAGGTTTCATGGAACAGGGGCATTATTCTGAAGTCTTTTGAAAGTTTGATTACTATAATAATTGTATTAATGAACTATTGTTTGGTGAATGTTTTGATTCTGCGTTAATGTATATTTAAATTTTATATGTTTTCAATTTGTTAATTATTTCGCTGAGAAAGTTATATTATATACGAAACGTATCCAATATTAAATTTCCCTTTATACGAGTATTTTGAGTATTTCAATATAACTCGTACATACATAGTTTACGACCAAGACTGTCACTTTACGACTATAGTATGTAAAGAAGATTCATAAATTTGGCATATGTTCAGTTCACTTTAGAATTCCATTGCTCGTTTACTGCATCGTGTTTATTTTTATTTACATACAAAGCTAGACACGAATATAATATTAGTCTTTATGACACCTTTATTTGTATTTATTGGTAAAATAGAGATGCCAATTTCTCGATCATTGGGCAGCTGCGGTAGCATCGGTAGATATGTAGTCATCTCTTAGTGGTAAATTTATGAGTAATAATTTCCTGAACGAGTGGATCTTTCAGCTTTTGGTTTTATGGTTAATGCGCTGTTACTTGATCGTATTAACAGTTTTCAATTGCCATCTGCTTTGGATTATTGCATTTCCGGGAAATGCTCTTTTTAACTTCATATAACATTTTTGGGTCTGTCATGATATTGTTAACCCTTGTTTATACACCAACATAGGTAACCATCCTGCTTTTGTTGACAAGATTAGATAGTTACGGACAACGGAGATATGATGTGGTGGCCGTGTTTGCTTAGGCTTTAGGGGTTTGTTGATATCGCAAGAGTGGCGCCATAATCTTGTTATCGGACAATATTTTAGTGCATTTACATCGTAATCTTATTCATTTTTTATTAACTCTCGAGTTCATTACTCTATAGTCTATTGGATATTTTGGGGTTAAATTATTATATAGGTATATATATGTATGTTGTGGAATATTTAGTATTTATTGGAATAAGTATCGCAAAATTTCGTCTAACATTTGTGCTCGTAGTATATAAAATGAGTGGAACTACTTGGACTGCGGCTTGTCTATGTGCTGTAATGCGTATTGCATCAAATGTGGCGGTGAGCCAAACTACACTGGAGGATAAAGCGATTATTCGCGAAATCTTAAATCACACCAGTCATCTTAATAGTTTGATTGATTAAGATATTTGAAAGTGAATTATATCCAGTTGGTGTTATATGGAATTTCATTGCGGAAAATAATGGGTGTAATAAAAAGTAGTCATGGATTGGAAGAATGTTTTTGATCACTTTACTTATTTGAAGTGTTTATGAGAGTAGTTAGTGAGTTTGTAAAGTTGTTTAATCGGTAAATGACCGCGTCTCGACTATGAGGCGCCGCGAGTGTTTGGCAGCCCGTCAATGAGAGCACCTTCGCGATTATATAGTATGCCCGCTTTCTTTTATAGTTTTTTAGTACTCTTTAAACTTTCCAGTGATAGTCGTATATGAAAATTGTCTAAGATCATTTGTCATGTTGTATTCTATTCATTGCAAGTTCAAATAATTCCAGTGTAGCATTTACTAATCGAAATGGTTTGCAAATGTTGCACTCTACTGTAATGCTTTGCACGTGCATGCAATTTGACATTTATTTAATGTTTATTATTATGGTTATCGTATTGTGCATATTTTACTAGCATTAGCTTCCTTAATTATTGACAGTTTTAGTTTTTCATAAAATATTGCATAAACTTTATGGGATATCATAAAAGTCGATTCGGTATTACTAAACGCAATTCGTCAAAATATTTATTAGTTTTCACGTCTTGCCTGACTTGTTTAGAGTTACGAATGTTTAGCAATTCATGTCAAGAGTATGTCATGCCATTACTGGACCTGTTTTATGTGCAAAAGCGGTGTTATTAAAAAATATGTTTCTAAATTACTATGGAGTAAACCCATTTTATATTCCAATATTTGCTGCCTAGTTTTTGATATACCTATATTATAATAATCGTACACATATACGATATTCGGACTGCAAATTAGGATTCCCTATTCTATGACTGTCAATATAAGGAACAACAATACAAAATGAAACATATAATACCTACTATACTATAAATTGGTTTCAATTGGTTTGTGTGAATATTATGTGATGTTGATATTATTCTTATATGATATTTTATTCTATTCTTCTGAACTCTTCGTACTGTTAGAATAATATTATGAAGTTAAACTAAAATGGCAACTATTAAAATTTGGCAACTGGACAAAGTGAACGCCCCCTTTGTTGATTGGATCGTTACGCTTTGTTAACGTTTTGACAAGGAACTACGTTGAGTGATGCCTGATTACACCTGTACTCTCTCTATGGTGTAATATGTTGATTTATACATTATTTTTTTAGAAATATACTAATTATCTCTACTACCACTGGCGTACGTTGATGGGTGAAATAGCTGTGGCTAATGTTGGGTTATATATATAAAAAATTAATTCATATACCATAGGGAAAAGTAAACACTACTTATATGAATCAGTGTTGTTTTACAATTAAATAAATACAATGTCAGACCCCAAAAATAGGATATCCTGTGCTACGAGTATCAACAAGGTCAACGCAAACATATAACACCCAGATTCGAAACAAATAAACTACCTACTTTTTATTAGTATTATATTTTCAAAATAACAATAAATACTTTTTTCAACTGCAAATCAAACCCTTAACTGCGTAACAGACTGGTAAGCTAAATTTTTAAAACAAAACACTAGTGACGTGTTTCTTTTTTGTCTGTTTAATAATTTAAAAAGAGAACCGTTGTTCCACCGCTAGTGACTAGTATTTTTAAATTTCTTCGAAAATGCCGTTAAAACAATTGCCAGCCGAAGTCATCGTTCAATAATGAGAAAGGGCACATTTGACTATTATCGACACGCGAACACCTGTTAAGGGTATTACTATCTTCTATTAATCCCATTATTTAAGGCTGTACGTCGCGTGACTCGACTCATAACTCTGTAAATTAATTACTTTGGAATTATTTGTTGCTATCCCGAATCGGTATGTGTGCTTATTACTTTTTTGTGAGTTATTGTACGAGTTTATTTACTTCGTGATATTGAAGTAGTTATTTATTTGGGTTGGGTCAGGAGTCCAGGGAAATGTTGAAGTTGTGATATTTTCGGAAGAAATTGCAAATATTTTACCTTACATTACACGTAGTTCTTTTGGTGATGTTTACTGAAACAGTTTTCTTATTTGGTTTCATACGGTAAAACGAATTTAATTATTTAAAAGTCAATTTTTGCTGCCAAGTCGGTTGTCACTGAAAACCGTAAGCGGCGTATAATGAAAGAATACTGTTATGATTTTATTCATACGAAAGAATTCGTACAGTCCGGTTTCTTGAATAGCGTGTAATGTGAATTGGAATATTATTATGATTTACCGTATACGGTTTAACCAATTCGCCGACTCGTAGAAACTACATCGCATCGGAGAACGATTCATCACAATTTCCAATTGTCGTGTGATTGACGCTCATTGATATGTCCAATTAACGGCTACAATTGGATTTGTAATTGCGATGGTTCGTCTCCGGAGCCTTTAATAGTCCAAACTCTAAGGTACACTTCATAGCCTATTATTGTAATTGCTAAATATAAATCAAAATGTTATATATAATTTCGTTGAACTTGGAGAAGTGGTGACATTAACGGTGTTAACATTTGGCCGTGAGAATGCGATGGTTATAATGTATTTCTATTTGTAAACAGTTCACGAACTGCTTTTAAAAATAAAGCCGCTGGAAGACAAGCATGATTCATCAGATGTGTTAGACATCCATTCGAATTATATCTAGAATTTCTAAGTATTGGATGAAGTAAAAGTTTTACCGACTAACCGAGTGTTTGCCAAACTATTGGAGTTATTGAATTAGTGGAAATAACCCGGATGGTAAAAAAAAGAATATTGTGATGAAATTTTAATCCTCTGTATATTTTAATCATGTTTTTAAATAATACCTAGTAAAAGACGCCTTTGTGACTTCAACCACATGGAAGTCCCGGTTTATATAATAGAAAAAGTACTCTTTCTGACTCTGACAATTATATTATTAGTATATATTTTTATATTCAAGGATTTAAAAACTAGAGTAAGTGTAATCTTTGTTATTTGTGGGAGGAACGGTGTTTTATATCTGTGGGTTGCCTTGCCCTTATGCTAATAATATAATGTCGACATACTATATGTTTGTGTACTATATGTGTGATAAATAAAGTACATATTTTTCAATGTGTATATAGTTTACTAGTTCTCCACTCGTCTCATTAATCTGGCAAAGAGGAGGCGACTGCTGTCTATGTACTTTTCCATGTAGTAGCAATTCTCTCCGCTGTTACGGGTCAAATGTTCAGATTACTATGAAAATTGTCATAATGCTTGTAAAATGATTTAAATATAAAATGTTAAGGAAATCGAACATGTTAATAAAAGTCCAGACGAATGACCATGGTTATGATTCTTAGAAGTGGGTGATGATGTAATTTTACTGGTGCCTGTAATCTAACATCGGAATATATATATTCTAAGTATTATTCTCCATCAAGTGATTTTGTATGAGAGTTGGAATAAATTGAGCTATGTAGTCGATAAATATAATACGCATTTAGATTATGCAAATAGATAATAAATAGTAAAATAATTAATATATTCGTTTGTTCCAGGCGTGACAATGAGAGAGAAGAGGGGCGGTGCTATGAGCAAAATGCAAAAGCTCAGAAAGCGCCTGTCACTCAGCTTTGGTAGACTTTGTAAGTATCTATTCATTTTAAACTCTAGATTTCTTTCTGGGGCTTCAACTCTATTTTTTTCGGGCTTAAGTGGGAATTCATGTAAAAAGAAACGGTTTGACTGGTCGTTAATTTTTAAAGTGCTTTTGATAGTTCTGCATTTAAGGGATATTATGTTTTTCAAGTAATTTTGAAAGAATACATATTTTTAAAAAAAGAATTCGTTATCATAAACCTGTACTCTATACTGCGATGCTATATTTTACTATTATAGTGTGTGTGTGCTTAACGACCATATTTATTTTTATTGCGGAAACTGTACGAAAATATTTTAGCAGTATCCTTCTATAGTCCATAAAATTAGCACAATTTTTTCTCAATAACGAACAGTATTGAAAAATTATGAAGTAAATCAAGACCTTGTATCGTATTTATAAGTATTAAGTGGGCGGGGTTTTGCATGCATTATTATGCAGATAGAAATTCTTGTACGAAGTCCTACGCAAAACCCATCAGCTTGTGGGTGTGTGGCCGTGTTTGTTATCGCGACGTTGTTGCGAGTTGCGACATTTTGTTACAAATTGTCGAGATTGTTACTGACGGACATAATTAGGACACTTTAATTGTACACTGGGATAGTACGTCCTAGATTAATTGAAGCTGCAATTTTAATTTGTTGGTTAATAGTGGCTTTTGTACGGTTTTATACTGAAACTGTGAAAATGTTCAAAAAAGGTTGGGAACCTCTGGTTTGGTTGTTATAAAATTCTTAAAGTAAAACAAGGTTAGATTTATTAACAAGCCTAGTCTCACACTTTGCTGCTGTGTTTATTTATTTATTTAATTTTCGATCTGAATTTTTGTTAAATACTCTAATTAAATAAATATAAGTTTAATAAAAAAGAAAACATTTACTTATAAATTATTGAGATAGTTCCAAATAATTTTATGATAAGATGTTTTTATGTTGGGTTAAACCCCTTCGAGTAAATCTCAATTTATAAATATAATAATAATATATATAATAATAATATATCAGTTTTTATACCAAAATGTAATGTAATTCCTGAAATCATTTTGTACTAATAGTCTTCGTGTATTCGCCTATTGAGCCTATTCCAATATAATCTCCAATCTCTACATATTGCGATTGAACATTTAATTGTTTATTTGAGATTAATTCGGATGTCAAGTGTAAGGGAGCCTTTATTGCTTCTCTTACTTTCACTTAGGAGGTGAATGAAGCTATCTTCCTTAAGCGAGCCCTTCGCCCCTAAAGAGATTTAACAACATATCCTCGGGGTAACGGGGAACGAGGGAATTCTCACCCGACGATAACAAAAAAACACCATATGTGTTTACTTAGTTATACGTATATTAATGTTGGTTTCTAGACAAAGGAAAAGTGATTTATGAGAATTTTGTGCTTATTCTCGTTTCTTATTTAGTATTTGTTTTGCGATTTCTTATTTAGGACTTGCGGATTATTTTTGATTAAAAATAGGTTTTCTATTATTTCTTAATAATTAATTTTTGACGAGTTTCTTGTGATCTTCTTGTCATACGCCTTTCCGAAGTCATGGTAGACTCTAACGATGAGCAATCGCACGCCTTTAGTGCCTATGCTAATAAACGATTTTCATTTTCATAAACTAATGACGTTATGAACATAACTTTTTGTCAAATTAATGTAAAATAATCTCGACAATGTTTTTCGAAGTATCTCTATATTATCTGATTGGTGATAAAATAACATATTGCTGTTTTTGATTCTATATAACTCATATGTTTTCCTCGCCGCAATTAACGTGGTTGTAAAGCTCCTGAAAAATTGAATTAAAATAAAGAAGGCGAACACAATAGTAAGCCATAAAAAACCTAAATAATTTAAACAATGCATACATGGTAAAATACTTGGTGCGAAGCTTATTGGCATTATAATTCCTTAATACCGCAACGATGAATATCACAATACTCATCGTCGTAATATATAGTATAGTACAGCCATTCTCAAAGTGTGTTCCGCGGAAATACTGCAAAAAATACCTACCAAAGGGAGATTATAAGGTTACACTTAAATATTCCAACTAAATATTACGTAATATTACATTGCAATATGATTATTCATAAATACATATAAATCAGGTTTTTATAATTATATTAAGGCTTTTTCCTTCGCCAAAAAAGTTTGAGAACCGCTGGTAGAGTATCATATCAAGGTGCGAGTTAAAATAACTCACGTGAATACACTTTTGGGTGTATTTAAGATTGTGGTTGTTTATCTTGCATGATAAGTGGCCGTCGTCGCTATGAGATGCTCTTTAGATTTATAACTATTATGGGAATTTACGCACGTTGTTTTGATATGCCCCCTTCTTAACCATTGGTTTTGTTATATACAGAATATGCATACAAAAATAATAATTCGGTTTAGCGCAGACCATTCTGACTGAACCGGTGTGTTGGGATTTTAGGTAAGGCACGATGGAGCTGATATGTCTTGTCTGATAAAAGCCCAAAAAAAAATACTAAGAATTGTTTAGTGCGTTCAATTGTCGTTTCTTCATACAAGAATTACTGTTTTTGCTATATACGTTTCAAAGCTGAAATCTACGCACACATCGCATCTGTAAAAGATTAACAAATTATTTAAATATGTATGGAGATATTTCGCTTTTGTGATCAGATAATTGCTTTTGTAATAGTCTGTTCCTTAGTTACTAAGAAAATGAAGTTACCATCTCCTTTGTCGCTATAAGACAATGATTATGTAAATGTTAATCTATACATAACTGATATAGGGTATGGCTGTATAGAATGCTTAACGTTCATATTGGCATTGCATTGACGCAGTTTCAAACTACACTTATAGAAAACAATACATGATTATTATAATTATCTCTTTTGTTTTTGTTTTATATTCTCTATTTGGATGAATTTGTACTATATAGCATAGTTGTAGGTATATATAAAACCTAATTAATATTGGAATGTACAAAACTAAAATGTATGTTCATGTGGCTTACTATAGCGTTTATTTCATCTTACCGCAATCACAATACAGTAAACCCCTATATAACACGGTAGATTGGTTCCACGTTATAAGTAAACGCGTTGTACTAGCATTTTCTATAACCCGTATAACGCGTGTTGGCCAAATTATTCACATTTAACATATCTTTTTAAAGGAGGTTTATACCAAATATTAATGACAAACTACATTGAATTGAACAAATCATTATAAATTTCACAGTACAGAAATATAACATGTGAAAGCGACGCGTTATATGGGTAAACACATGTTATACGAGGGACATGAATTACAAGAGTACCGCGTTATAGGGGGAATTAGTGTAGTTATAAAGCTAACGTTGAATTAAAATGATCGATATAAATATTGTATTAGTTATACTATAATTCAACCTCATCAAATTAATTCAGCACTTTGTTTATCCTTTGTAGTTTCTCGAGATAAATCAGAACGAATGATTTCATAAAGTATTCGGAGCTCGTCAAATCTGTGCTAAGATAATATTTACACTTTTTGTTTATAGTTAACCCGCTGTGTGGTCAATGTCGTGTTTATATGAATCACGAATGTGTCACTGTGGAATTCTTAATAGCATTTCGACATACTCAGACATATCGCCTGCAAACCATATTGATTTACTGTCCGTTCTAACGACTAGCGGTGTAATATGACGAAGAATGTTATCATAATATTTAAGCTATTGTTTATTAATTAATTAATCGAAGGACTATTCTTTTTCATGTAGTTTTAAATATTGTATAATTTAAGGTTTATTAATGTAAATACGTTTTTTTAACTAAAGTACGACAACGATATATGTAAAAAATGTTTATTATTAAAAACATCTATAAATAAATTGTATTGTAAAGGTTATAATAAATCAATGAACCCATGCGATAGGATGTTCAGTATTGCGCATTTGATTTTTGATAACCATGAATCGAGGGCAGTAGGTACTATACCTACTAGGCAGTAGTCACGAAGAGGTACAACGAATAGGTGTGTGCTTACATGAACCATAATAAAACATTTATCATCGTATATTCACTTGGTGACGCATTGCTTAGGAGTTCTATGCCATTTCAGAGCTAAATTCGAATTAGGTTCTAGGAATTTTAGTTCATAGAATGCAGGCAATTTTTGTGTACTGATAAAAGATATCACAATGTAGTGATTACAGATGGTAAAGCAAGTTTAAAAGTTCATGTTATGGTTGTGAGTAATCTTGAACGGAAGCGCAGACATACGGCCGAGTGGGTGCGACCTTCGCGGAATGAATCACCACAGCTGCCATGTAACTACAAGTAACACCATTTAAGGATACCACTGATAGCCGACTTTAACAGTTACTGATATTTAACACAACCAGGTTATTGCGTACTGCATTTAAATCATATCACCTTATATAGATAGTTCTCAATTTCGCTGATAAATGATGAAATTTATTTTGCATTCCCAAATTGTTGGTTATTTTATAATAGCCAATGACCTCGGTGTTAACAGTATTATGTTGAAAGACGTGCGATCGCTATTAAAAATTAAGCTATAGTAACAAAAGCTACACCGGCCGTGCCATCCGGGACGAGTCATGAGTCTATTATCTGCTCGTTGATTGATAGCAAGCTTCCGCACCACTGACTGATAATAGCTCCATGCCCTATGTGGGGGATAAATAGCTTCAATATATTCAGCTATATTTATCTTTCCCTACTACGATAGCTCAGATGTGTGTGCACGGAGTACAATCTTACAATACTCAAAGAGAACAAATACAATGCCACTGACCTTGATTTCACCTTGCCTTGAGCTTGGCGGCTCTGATGAGGACAGCTGGAGTTGTTCCCTACGTGCACGTAGGTCTGGAATACGAATCCTGGGATTGATGGCTGCTTCTTCCTTATGATTGCACAGTACGACTGCCTGTGCACGGCCACCGCGGTTAAGAAGAACAGTCTCAAGTAGCACGGCTACTTCAATCCACTATGATAATTACGTGTGAGATTTGGCAGCACGGCTGCCTAGTTACGATGATTGACCACTGACTTCACTTGACTATCCACGAGAGAGAGTTGCTGGGAGCGAGACCTCGACTCAACTGACTCGCCGCGCTCGCAGCAGGTTGCTCGTAGACCAGTGAAAAAGTAAAACATTGACCTACCCTCCATTGAGATATTGCAAGATCGAACATACCCCCCACCAAAATCATCGTGATGATTTTAATGAGAAGCCCTAGCACACACACATGGCAACGAAACATAGGGGTAGA